>SNRZ01000152.1:0-144700 GCA_008729115.1 Dirofilaria repens
ACGTGTCTCGCTTATTGCGTCTGCGTTTCGAATAATTGGTAAAAGTGCATCCGTTGATCCAGATTTATTTTTCTTACTTAATTTAGAAAAATGATTCTTCAATTTTTTAATTGCTTGAATTGATTTATTCATATTCCTGTAAATATTTTTTATTTTTTCCTGCGAATTTTTTCAAAAATTGTGCTTTGATTTATTCTTTCTATCATATTCTTGATGTGTACAGCATTTTTAATGAAAATTTAACTACAAACAACGAAAATTTGACAAAATTTCATAAACATTAGAAGGCTATTAAGGCATTTAAAATATTTTTAAGTATTAAAATAGAAAAAAGAGGGAAAAATAATATAGGATTGCTTCTTTTAGAATTATGTTTTATAAAAAAAAGCATATTTTTTTTTCATAAACCAAAAAAAGTTAAATTTACATAAAAGATCGAAAGATTTATTAGACCAGTTATTTGAAAAAAAAATTAAAAAATGATGAAACAAACTTGTCAGGTTTTTCTAATTTTGCTACTCAAATTTTTTTTCCTTTTCGGCATATATAAATGCAGGCTTTTGGCGTTCTGTAATGCAATATACATCACGTAAAAATAAAAAAAAAAAAAAATAATGATCTTTATATTATATTACTTCATCAATAAACAACCGTTTTCTAAATTCAGTATCAATGTTCTAAATAATCATACTGCCAGTACTACTTTTATCTTATATATATATGTATATATATGAATATGCAAATTTTGTTTTTTGCATGGATTTATTGAACAATATAAAAAGCTTAATTACTTTTTTCATGTATTAATTTTGCAGTTGAATTTCTTTGAAATAGATGATTTAATTATATTAATCTAATTGGCATTCAAGTTAGTATATATGTTTCTATAATCACAGCATCTCTTCTAGTAGATAAATATTTAGTCTCTTTTATCGTAATATCAAACTCGTTCATGCACATGAATACAAACTCCTATATTTTGTTTCTCTAAAAATTTTTTATTTTTTTCTAGATGGATAATACTTTTCAATCTACATATTTATTATAATAATTAACATTTGCTATGAATAGCCACAATCGTTTTTATGTTTAATCAAATTTCTATCATATATCAATGTTTGATAAAGATGAAATTGCCTGCTAATATGTATACACTTACTATACGAAGAAAGATGACGAAAGAAAGATTGTGAATTTATTTGTTCGTTTGGATTATTTGGATTTGGATTTGGATTGGATTTGTTTAGGTCATGGAACAACTAGGAATTTGATTGGAGTTGATTTGAGTTTATTGTGAGAAGTTTGATTGGTTTAGCAATGGTGGGGTTATGTCGATTCGCAACTTAATCGTTGGCCTTAGCCACCCTTGGTTATGCTCGCAATCGGATTGTAGAAGCTGTATGCTGAACAGTGATGCATACCAATATATATCTAGTAAAAAAGAAGAGTCCGCCTCATCCCTTTGTATTACTTATAGAAGAGCTTCTCTTTGTTTAAGAGGAAGCTCTTAGTATGGTTTACACAAGAACTGGGAATGGTTAACAACAGATAGTAATTATCAACTATAAAACATATATTTAAAGCGTATGCGAGGTCAAGATGTGACCTCAGTTGGATTGCGGTAGCAAAAGAAGCCGCAAAAAAACTGAAGAATACAAAATTAGTTAAATAATTTATGAACATTATTGACCTTTGTTTACTGGTGGAAATTCGCGATATGAAAGTTCGCGACAGCATTATTCATTTCATTAAAATCAAAATAAATAATGTGACTATTACTTAATAAAACCATCAATCAATAACAAAATCAATTATTTTCTTCGAAAGAAACTTTACTACCATAACCGAGTTTCCGAAAGTGTATGTACAAGATCAGCCATCGAAATAAGGCTCTTTTTCAACGTGATAGTTTATTTCAGTTATTAGTGACTCATCAAGCAAACGCAACATACTCAAGTCAGTATTATGGAAATGCATCATTGCTGTTGTTGAAATCACGAAAACACGAAAATCAGCCTTTGTGTTAGACTTCGCATAAACGAGTGTGTGTTTTTACCATATAATGCAAAATGTAAGCTAGAAATGCTTCGCCTTTATCTATGAGCTATAATTCCCACTCTACAACAAAGCCTCCTGTTTTTTATATTCACAACCGTACCAAGGTCCGACATCAAACTATTATAAAGGACGTGTTAAGCCAGATGGACATCAGTAACAGGCGTTATTTCATCTCCTTTTCCTTAAGTTATATTATCGTCATTGAAATTATTTTACTGAAATCACTGAATTTTTATTATTGATCTTGTAATTGCTGCGGTTCGTTGATATATATTATCAAATTTATCATAACAAAGGTTTAATCACCCAAGTTTGAGTTGCTACCATTGAAAGACGGACGAACCTTCAAATTTTATAACAGTTAAAAGAAGATTGGCGTCAATTGTAAAAGAAATGATATTAAATTAGCAAAAAATTTGAGTAGATGCCACTGAATCAATCAGTGAATTTACGTCAGCTTATGTTTCCGTATATAATTCAAAATTGTAAAATTTGAATATATATTTGGATTCGAGAATTGTCTCATTGTTGAGTTCATCTTACATAAATGAATCTCAAACTTTCTTCTCAATGTTATGTAAATAATTTCGAAAAAAACTTATAAAATTAGATGACAATATTCCCATTGCTATAACGGGATACAGGACATTTATTTTCTGTTATAATGTTAGTTTTCGGGAATAACTCAGAACTTCAAATTCGCAATGTTGGCACAACAATCTATGCAATGCATTATTTTTAATGTACTTACTATTAGTAAATATTAGAATACTAAAGCGTATGTCATTGATTGATGGATGCATTAATACAACCAATAATATTTTTGCTGAATTAACAAGTAGAATCGGCAATTATCTGTAATAAAAAATAGATATTACCGATGTTTTTCTGCAAACTTTTCAGAAAAAAAAATCGCAAAAAACAACATTAGATTTTGGAGATTACCGCACTGAAATTCAAGTCTTCACGGTATTAACCTTCTAAATTAAATTAGTTATTAGGCTCTTTAGAAAAGTTTTAAAAAATGTCGCTTAACTTGCAATTGAATTCACTCTCTAGTTCTTAGAGAAGTAAATTTCACTATTTTGAGTCAATACGAAGTCTGCTGCAGTATTTTTTCTAAGATCACTACCCTAATGCCAATCATATCATACTCATCTCCATTTCTTGTTATACCGTCAATTTTCTTTTCTTTTCCTCATTAAAGATTCTAAATCTTCAGCTAAATATCTATTCACTATTACTTTTTTGCAAAGTTTATTTCTGACAAATATCGAGGAAATTCAATTCCTTCTATATAAAAAAGATAATTTTACAAAATTAATAACATTCAAATAAGTACAGTTTCAGTAAATATCACAATACATGAAGTCAAGTCAAAGAATAAAGGAAATTTAGGAAGCTTATATATGCGAACAAAAATTGTTTCTAATACGAAGATAATTAAACGACATTAACGATAATGTCACATGATTCAGATCATATCGTTTAGAATCATATCCTATTATTTCTAAACGAAATATATCGTTAGAAATAATATTTTCGTGATCGTCTTACCTAAGATGCTGGATAATTAAGCATAGTTGGTAGTTTGAACGATTTTGCTTTACATCGTTTACATCCCATAGTTAGGTATCTAAAACCTTTTCCTTAAATTTGATATCATATGAAGTTGAAACAAATATTGGAATTGAATAAATACATCTAACTTTTAAATTTAGAAGCTTTTTTTCGGTTTCCTTCCATCTTCAATGTTAAAAGTAATAAACGTGCCGATATGTCACAATATCTCAGAATTTACAGACGAAATTAATATAATGATTTTGCTACTGTCGACGACTACTACTTTTTAAACATTAATTCTTTTTTGGATAATGACATGGTACCACAAACAGATGAAATAATGTGAAAAAAATTAAGGAATATTATTTCGCAAATTTTTCCTGATTTTTTTTCTCATATCGAGGTTGCATTTTTCTATATATATATACCCTTTATTGTATAGATCAATAAATGACATTTGAGAAAGTGCAACGGTTTCTTTGCTGATCGTGTGGTACTCCAGGTTCCAGTCATAACTCATACCAATTGATTTGAATAATTCCTTGAATTCTTGCTTTGACTTTTCAATAACTTCATGGCACATCTCTATAAATTTCTTCCTGCCAACTTCTCTTGCATTGGTCTTATAGGCTTGTTCTACCAATCTTTCAGTAGGAAGTCCATTATCATCAAACCCAATTGGATAAAATACATCTTTTCCAAGCATACGCTGAAACCTTGAAATAAAATCTGTATGGCAATAACTGAGTTGCATTTAGCTTCAATCTCTTGAAAACTGTACTTTTCTTCTAACATAAATATTTTTCAGTCTTAAGCTATAAGTTAACACAATTACGGCAATGTTACGCTGAAATTTTATGAGTATATCATGATAAGTATGACTTGACTCCAGATTTTGAAGTCATTATATTATTTTAAGTGTTATTTAATTAAGTTTATTACGCCATTAGAACAGGAAATACAGAGAGTATTAAAGGAGAAAAATATTAGAGAAAAGCAGGCTACCCAAATAATTATTACACACAGTATTCATATGAAATATAATATTCAAAATATATCGTTTAGAAACAATATTTTCGTGAAATTTATTCTTTTGAATTTTTTTTTTTTGTAATATGCATTACTAGAATTGTGGAATCATGGAAATTTGCGCAAGTTAGCGGACGAGTGTTAAGAATATTTTCTACTTCTATTCCTTTTCCTTTAGCAATTTCCTATCTTTAATTTTACTTAATGTTCCTTTCGATAGACGATTATCCTTTCGTATACTTCTCCGCTCCAGGGGCATTATATTTCTCCATTTCATTTCATGCCTAGCTAGGAATTCGGTCAGTTGTGTTTCTCTCTTTATTAAGGTTTGAAAAACTAACTGAAATTGGCTAGCGTTATCAGTTAGAATTATTTCATTCCGGATAATCGCGTCGTGTGACAAATCTTCTGAAAACATTCAAGAAACTTTCTGCAGATAAACTGTTTGCTAACTTTAGATGCACTGTTCTAGTAGCGAAACATGTAAATAAGGCAACCCATCTTTTGCCTACTCCTATTTCTATTTTGACAGAAACAGGGCCTAAATAATCTAATCCAATTCGTGCAAATGTTCGTGATCGTCTTACCCAAGATGCTGGATAATTAAGCATAGTTGGTAGTTTGAACGATTTTGCTTTACATCGTTTACATCCCATGGTTAGGTATCTAAAACCTTTTCCTTAAATTTGATATCATATGAGCCGTACCTGCATGAAATATTTCATGTTGCTGTTGTATAAAGATTTCGGTTATGCGATTATGTCTAGGAAGATATATAGGATGCAAACCTTGTTCGTCCAATTCTGAGCTTTTTAGACGACTTTTTGATATCCAGACTCCTTCTTCATAGTATAGATTCTATTTAATTATCTCTTCTTCTATTAGTCCTTCCGATTGGGCTTGTCTAATTAATACTTCTATAGCTAGTTTGTAATCGTCATTGTTGAGTCGATTCTTCTCTGATGAAATATTTAACCGATAAATTCTTTGCTTGGATATTAAATTTAAAAATTTCAATGCCCATGCTGTTGTTCCTTCAGGATGCTATGATATTTCAAATTTTCGAACTTTGATGTTCGATAAGCGTATGATCTTTTGGAATTAATTAAAGTACGCAAGTACCATGAATTATCTAAGCAAACGAGCTCAGCGTAAACACCGAGGACCTCGCAGCCAGATTCGACGAGAACCAAAAACTGATGAGCTGGTACTGTTGAAAGAAGATTGTCCCAGAAATACATGGAGAATGGGAAGAGCCGATACACTCATAAGAAGCAAAGATGGATTATGTCGATCCACAGTTGTAAACACGCTAATAAGTGCAGTAGGGCATATTTCTATTTTTTGGAGATCACGGACAAAGAATAAAGCCCGGACAATCGTTGGCCTCGGGTAAGTCGCTGAAATCGCAGAAGTTCGCTGATAAAACAAATATATAAAGATTCATAAGGGAATATTTATTAGAGATGTATTAGAATATAGATCAACACATTGTAAATCATATTAGTTATCATGTTTACGTGCTCCAAATATAAATTATTACTCTGGCGATCTCATGACTGATCTCGAAATGGCGTGATGGATCCTAATCAACAATATCATTTGACTATATATACTTCCCGAGGTCAGTCATATAACGTATCGGACATACCGTGGTCGCTGTTTTTCTTTCAATTATGATATTATATAATATTATGACCTCATTATGTTGTCGCTATTAAAATTGTGTTATTAAAATCATTGAATTTGTATCGTTGATCTTGTAACTGCTACGTTTGTTGATATATTATCAAATTTATCATAATAAAGATTTAATTACCGAAGTTTGAGGTGCTATCATTGAAGGAATGTTTACGATTGAGACAAAATCCTCAGTTTTTGTCACGGTTAAAGAAAAATCGGCGACAGTAATCTTCGATAATATTGTATTCCCAGTGTAGCCAATTTGACTCTTTCTTTGTTAACCAATCTGATCCTTTGAACCATAATTCAAATCCCATAAGTTGGAGAAGAGAGATTTCTCATGTAGCTACATCTTCTGGATTAAATTTTAAAGAACTGCTATATTGTTCGTTTTGTTAGCTCTTGATCATTCCAAGGTTTTAATGTTATTTGAATAGCGTGTTTATTATAGTTCCAATCAATAACAAGAATCTTTTTAAACTCACTTGTCTCTACTCGATCCTATTCAGAATCCTGGAATTCAACTCTTTGTTGTTTGATAAGAATTCCCTGACATTCATCGAGGTATTATTGAAAATGATTTTCATTTCTTGATATTTGAAAAGAATTTCTTTAGTAGCTTTGGTTGATATGATGTTATCGACATAGGGATTTTTCTGATCTCGTAAGCGAGTTCATTGCCGTAATTTTCCAGATGATAATTAAGTGTAGCCGATAATAAAAATGGTGAAGATATTACTCAGTGGCATTTGTTCAAATCGATAGTGTTCAATATTATCTTTCGTTGTCTGTCCCCTTATATCCTTTAACCAAAGAAATCGTGTATAGTTTTTTATTGCTGGTAATAACTTCAATTGTAAAAAGGCCTTTTCGGTATCTGCAACTACCACGAATTTCATCATTCGGAAATGAAATAGTACTCCTTCTCGATAATATTAGATTGTAATTGGTCGCGAATGATTTCATCGTATTTGAGAAGTAGGTGTTCGCTGTTCTGAAGTCGTTTAAATTAAAAATTTCAAGCGATCAAAACATAACCCAAAGTTATTTTTAACTTGATTCTTGATTCTTTCCATGGCCATGCAACATGGTATCTGCTATTGTTTTTAATAATTTTTTTTTGAATTTTTCTAAAACTTGCTCATCATCCTGCAGATTAGGTTCTTGATGTCTAGAAATTTCAACTTCCAGAAACGATCAATCTCTCTAACGTCCATATTAATAGATGTAACAGTGGCTTGATCCTTATTCTGAATGGAACTGTTGGGAATTTTTATTGTCAGTGCAATCTCAAACTTGGTGTCGAGAATTTTTATTGTCAGCGCAACCTCAAACTTGGATTAAACCGTTTAGAAAAATCTGATAATGCAAGGCACGACAAATACAAGCATTGCATCAATAAACATGACATTACAGATATCAAATCAATAACATGAAAAAATTAATTGCGAACTATATAATAAAGGAATAATAAGAGAATTTTAAGTAACTGTAATGAAATGACCGGGTTGTAGAAACGGCCTATAGGAGACTTGGATGAATTCAAAAATGATAGAAGATGGAGGATTGATAATGAATACAATTGTTGTGTTAAGGAGAGGCTGAGAAATCTCCTTTTATTTATTGGATACAGCTATGCTTGTTAGATTTTGGTAGATTAGAATTAATAGGAAATGATTAAACATGCACGAATGTTAGTAATCTTTTGCATTAATGAAAAAAAATCATTTTCCTTTGTTCAATTGTTCTGACAGGAACAACATTTGATATATTTTTTTTACCATCTTGTTACCTTTCTTGATGGAATATAACTCACTGTAGAGTGAATTTCTAATGATGTGCGATTGCACATATTTTTCAGTAAGGATTCTGGGGTTATGTCATAACCCCTAATGGCCAATAATGCATCTTCCTTTAAAAATTCGATTAAATAATTCAATTTTTGAATAGTTGGTATATTTTGTAAGTGGACTGCAGCCTCAAAACTACTCCAGAATTCTCTCCACAATTTTGGATTTCCACTGAAGGTAGGGAGTGGTGATTGGGGTAAGTTAACTGTTGGACAGTAATTTATTTGAGTTGGTTGCTCCTTTATTTTGCTTTGTTTAAGCCGTTGGAATACTAACTCTGAATCTTCATATACATATAGTTAATGTTATAATAACTTCTCTACCTTCACTTATTAGATTTAAAATACCTTTTTTATCCTCGACCATTTGGGAGTATTTGTCTTCCTTTTGTTGTTTCTTCAATAGCTGGAGCTTATTGAATGTATTGGATCCAATTAGTGTTAATAGTTTCGAGTGTTCCAATCTGAGACGCATTATTTTTTTTTCAATGATTCTTTTTCGAGCCTCGTGCTGCTGGCGATTTCTTTTCTGGTCGAGCTTTCAGTTTTTCTTTTGCCTGTCATGCGCTTAGAATTATGGTTGCGCACATTCCCGGCTCATGGCATACAAAAATTTATGGTGAAAGGTTTTTGGATTTTGTTCCGAAAGGTCTCCTTAGTACGTTTGGTAGCAGTCGACGATAGACGAGATGTAGTGCCGACCACTAGTTCGAGAGGAGATGTTTATTCTGACTTCTATCTTAATTATGAGTTATATATACTATTTTGATTAATACAAGAACATAGTAGGACTGGTTTATAACAAGACTTTTCAACAGATGTTCATTTAAATAACAATAAAAACTATAAGAGATCTGATTACAGAATCAATTATCGAATAAAGGATTTTTCAGATGAATTAGTTTTTTAGCCATGAAGAAAAAGATGTGAATTTAGTTAATGAAGGTAACAAACAGATGCATAAAAAATGCATGGATGTGAAATTAGATATATGATTCATTACATTTAGTTACATTTTATACAACTTATTTACATTTTGTATGATTTATTTTAATTTATTTTATATTATTAATTTGTTTAGGTTAGTTTAACAAATTTTATTTGCGACATAAGTAGCAATTCAATACTCCTAATTTTTGTGCTAAATTCACTTGTAACTTGTATTTTTTTTAATTTAAAACTTTTTAGAATTATTTTATGCTAGATATTTTATTTTTAATGAAGTATTAGTAGTCAAAAAAAGGTTTTTGTTGATTATTTTACTTCAAAATAGCAAAAAAATATTAAACACCGAAATGGTTGTAAATGGATGATGTGATGGTAAAAAAATTAGAGATATTGTAAATGAAATACTTTTACCTGAAAAACTTTGAAAGAAAAAAAGGATTATTAAAAATATCTTGGTGTAGGTAAGTAAGCTTTTTTTTTCATTCTACTTTCACAAAATTTGAGCATAAGAATTTTTAGCTAGAAAAAATGAAAAGGCAAAATTGAACAAAAGGATTGGAAAGAATGATAATAGGAAATATTCCGAAAATTTTAAAATTCTAATTATTTTTCAACTTTTTTTTAACAAACTTTTTTGAATTTTCGGGAAATTGTTTCATTTTGCTTATGGCTATTTCAAACAAATGTTTATTAATTAATTAAATTTCAATGAAAATTGCAAAACATTTTCATTTTTTAAGTTAGCAAAACATAAGCTGATAGTGTTTTACTAGCAATTCGTAGATGACATTTCGATGATTATTATTTCATAAATAAAAAACATATGATATTTCGATGATTATGATTATTATATTTCATAAAAATAAAAAAAACATATATATATCGACGTGAAATTGAACGCGAATATCAGACATGTTAGTAAAATGTATCATTCATTTAAATTCAATGCTGCAATTTTTTTCATTTTCGATAATTGGTTTTAGATTGAATTAAATAAAAAAAGACACAATTTTCGGGAAAATTTAGGATGAACAAATTCTTAAAATTCTCAAAAAGATGAGTTTTGTAAAAAGAAAAAAAGAAATGAAACAAATGTTCTAATGATATGTGGCTGGATTAGAATTATAATATGTTATGAATCAAATTATACAAGAAAATTGGAGAAAGTGCAAAATACTTCATAAAATTAATTGAAATGCTTTTTTTTAAAAAATCTATCACAAGTTTTTTTATAGAAAACCACTAAATGATATATATTTTTTCATATATTTCGTATATTTTATCATGCACAACTTCAATTTATATTATATTAAAGAATAAAATCCAGTTTTTCATGAAATATATTTTACTTTTTTCTTTTATGAGGAAATTTCGGAAGAATTTATTTGATGATTTTATCTTTGTTTTCTTTTTTTTAGATAACTGATGTATTATCAAAAATTGGTGATTATGACAATACTGCAATTTTTTTTGGTTTTCGATAAATTGGTTTTAGATGGAAGATACTCATTGAATATATTGGTAATGGTGATTTATTTGATGAAATCATGATTTATAAAGCAGGTATACCTATTTTTAAACTACGCTTTTTTCATTCTTTCATTTAAATATATCAAACGTTCCAGTATGATTTTAAATCAAAATCTATAAATATGAATATACGTGACAATTATTTATTTACAAATTATATTAGCTTTTTTTATTGTAAGCAAGCATAAAATGATTGTAATATGTTGATAATTTTATCGGCTTATTTATTTATTTTAAACAAACATAAAGTGATTGTGATATGCCGGATAAAAAGCCAATAGCAGATGATATAATAAATAAAAAGATTTGGTGATTTGATACACGCTATAACATATTGTAGGAACGTGAAATAACGGATTTAGATAATAAAGTATAGAATTGTTTACTTATGAAATGGGGCAAATTATTTGATGTTTAAAAAAGAAAATTTATTTCGTCACTTTTAAAAAAATCTTCTCGAGAAAATTGTATAATTTAACTTAACTTTATAAGCAAAAAAGACTACAATGAAGAATAGAAGAAAGAATGATACAACAGTTGAAATGATTATTAATTACTAAAATTAAATAACTAAGGATTCTGTTTTCGTTATCGTAAAATCGATATTCTAGATTTTATAAGTGATAACTCATAAATAAAAGTAGTAGATGTAACAATATTCTTAATAATGATTCATAATAAATACTTCAAAATTAATAAAAATGAGAATTTTCATTGATTGATCATAAACTGAATAATCATTAAAAAATTAAATCTTATTCATAAAAATCAGATGCATCTCAAAAATTTATCATGCTATTATCATTTCTAATCTATTGAAGTTTTATTATCGTTATATAAATTCAAAGTTTATAAACAAAGAAATAATAAAAAATATGAAAAATTTGCATACATTTTATTAATAATACTAATTTGGAAGGAAGAAGTGATAAAATTCTACGACAATTAAAATTATCTGATTTGAATGCGCACTATATTTGATGACGCAAAAAATCTTACTACAACTTGTAACAAAAGTATATGCACTACCACTACGATTTTATACGACTATTAAGTTCTTTTGCTTTTCCATACTACAAATTGCTAATAGCTATTCAATTAATTAATTTGATATTTGATCTCACAATAATTTCGAACTTTTAAATTTCATAAAAATTTCAATTTTTCCAGTTTTCTATATTTTAAGATTGTTAATGAACCCATTGACATAATGATTATTATCAATCTATAATTTTAAACTACTAATCTCATCATTTTAAAAATCTTTTATAAATTTTTATAATGAGATTGATATTAGAAAAGCATTATTATTAATTTGCTTATCATTTATTTGCTAATTATGGCTATTTTTCTTACTGTTCATTATTATTTCATATAATTTGTTCCGCACCAGTCACTATAATTCCGATTTCGCATTGTCCTGCATTATTTCCCTTCTTTCGGTTCCAGAACTTTTTTCATTTTCAGCCATTCGTCAGTTGTTTGTTATTTCTTAATTTTATTAAAAATTGAAAATTTTTTTGTCGTACCTATTCCTAAAAAAATTATTTGAGTCTAATAATTCCTTTTTTCAAATGTGTGTTTAATACTATTTCATTTAAAATATGATATAACAAATTTTTTTAAAGCCACAATGTGCTGATATATGATCATGTAGCATTATTTTATATTTATTATTAATATGCCATATACCGTAGGTTGCTGCATACAGGTTTGGTTTTTAAAAAAAAGTTTAATTTTCATTGCTTTATTTTTCATAAATATAAAAATATCATTCAATTTGCTAATATTATAAAGATTAGTTGATTCATCTTTGACAATCTCTTTCAAGAGAAAGTGAGTAATTTTTATTATTTTTATCATTTTCCTATAATTTCTTATTAAAAGATAAATAGAAGTAATCGGAATTATATAGTCTTATAAGAAAATTTGCTAAGTCTTATAAGAAAATTTAAATCATACTGCTAAGTCTTATAAGAAAATTTAAATCATACTCATAAATTTTATCCAGATAAAAAAATGTCACTAAATTCTATTATTACTTTAATGCCGTTATTATCAAATTCTATTATCAGTATTGAAGAAATTTTTTTTTCTCATTGAATATCTTTGCTATGATAAAAATACAATATATTAAAAAACAAATGTATTAAAAAAACGAAACAATCAGTCAAACTATGTCTGTTCAATGAAATTTTCGAAAAGTACTAATTTTCTAGGGATATTGTAAATGAACGACAAGGATAATCGCATAATAAACTTTCAATAAAAGCACAAGATTTCAATCGATTGAAGTGTTATCACTTTTTTTTTCATATTTTCAAGTAAATATTTAACGTTTTTGTTTGTATTTTCAATTTAACTTGTGATTATTTTATTTCAGTAGAAAGAAATAACGAAAAAATATTAAATATGTGCAATCGAAGAAATGAACAATATGAGAAGAATGATATTCAAATGAAATTATTTTATGAAATAATTAAACACTTCAGTCCTTATTTATCGAGATTATCAATGATTCTGATAAGGGATATATTCTAGAGATATTGTAAATGAACGACAAGGATGATAGCACAATAAACTTTTGATAAAAGCTCAAGATTTCAATCGAAGTCTTTTCATTAATTAGATATGTGACTTCTCTTAACTAATTATTATGTGGCAATTAATCTATAGAACGATTTTTATTATTCGGTTCTTCTAAAGCTACTGATTATTGCTAGCTATCCTTCTATTATCACAAGATAGATGATCACATATTTTATTATATAACAAACAATTATTATATTATAATACTTCAATAAATCAATTCATGCAAGTTTGGTCTTATAAAATATGAAATTAACTTTGGAAAAATAAGGAAATTGACGAATAAAATAAAAAATATAATAATATACGTTTTCTTGTATGGAAAAGGTGATACATAATTTCATTTAATTTTATGTTTTACTTTTTAATTTTTTGGCTTAAAGTTAAAAATTTAAATCCAGAACTATTTACTTTCAAAATTATTTGATTATATACTGGATCCAAATGAAAGTGCACAAATCACAATTTCAGATATCGTTGACATTACTTGGATAAAAAAATGAAATGTATTGTAAACCATTTGTAGTTGATGAAAATCATTCATCTGATGAATTGATTGAAAGAGATGATTTCACTGTTGAGAGTTTACAAGATTCGAAACTTTCACAAAATTTATGACTGACATTTAATATTTTTGTTGGAATTTCTTACAAATATCACTTCGCATCAAATTCTACCATTATTTTTCAAATTCCATGATTTTGAAGAATATAGCATTTTCTTTTTGTTTATTGTTTTCAAGGTTTCAACCATTTTTTTATCATTTTATGTAGAAAAAGAGTTAATGTGATTTCAAGCTTAGATGAGCAACTTTTTTTAATCAAAAAAATTGACAACATAATTTTGTTGTCCCCAAATGTCATACACTTTTACCCATATTTCGCTAATACGTACATATGTATTAATGCATAGAACAATGATCAGAAATGAACATGTAAATTTTAGTTTATTTTGTTCTGAATTATGACTGCCTCTAAAACTGCTACACATAACAATATGCATATCATAGTATCGTTGAAATCACAAGGAGAATCAGAGAATCGGGAATTGGAGAATTCAATGATTCCTTTACGTTTGATTTCACATGGTTGGGTATTGTTGTACGTGTGTATTTGCTGTATAAGGTGTAAGCTAAAAATGTCTGCCTTTATCTATGATCTGTATTTCTCCCGCACACTAACAAAGACCCTACTTCTTATATCCACAACCGTACCACATCATCTACACCAAAAAAGAGAGCCCTGAACATCAACCATTATAGATGATGTGCTTCGACTATCGTCACCAGATCTGTCTTACTGATATTATTGAAATTGTATGATGATTTTAATCGCTGCGTTCGTTGAATTGTCTAATTTTGAGGTTCATTCCAATGCGAGAAATAAGAAATTGAAGAAAGCTATGGGATTGAGAAAAAAAATTCAACCATTTCAAGTTTTAGCATGATTAGAAGGAAAACGTCGATACATATTATCCTACTGTTAAATAAATAATTTATTTGCAGTGCAACTAAATTAAAATCATTTTAGTGTTGAGAAAATAAGGTATTATAATATTATGATACGTGTGTTAATCACACAACGATGATCAGAAATGAACATGTTTTAGTTTATTTGTTTGCAGTAAAATTTTGCAGTACATATAAAACTGCTATACACATCAATTCTATGTATATTACAATATCTTATTGTTATTTGATAAGTAAATAATTTATTTTTACTGCAATCAAATTAAAACAATGATATAGCATAATACAGTAATAGACTATGATGACAAGTGAATTTCGTATATATATGATCAAGTTAAATATTCGAGTATTATAAATAAATATCGTTTTAGATGCTTAAGTAAGCACTGATACATTACAAATAAATATCATATACATGAATTCTAATAATACCGATTTGTTATAAATAAGTGTCATCTGGGATACACAGTTGAAAACATAGGTTATTATTCAGATCATTGAGTAATAAAGTACAATAATTTGTATAGCAAAGTGCATTGTAGCAAAGAAGAATAATGAAGTATCTGGAAAAATTTAATGTTTTAGAAGTTTTAGAAATAGAAATTTTTAGAAAATTTTTAATATTTTCATACAAATTGTTGAATTTATATGTGTTTTATTAAATGGTAAATAAAAACTTTTATGATGATTTTCATAATCTTAGACTTTAATTTACTGTCATTCATTTAATGAAAAAAAAGCAAACTTTCACTATGATAGTTAACAAGTGACAGTATTTTTGATCATTTATTAATGAATGGATCAAAATTATCTGATATTGAAAAGACGAATCAGATTAAAAAAATTATATTAATCTGGTATCGAAAAGATGAGTCAGATTAAAAAAATTATAATTGAATATTGAGATTTAATCAAGAAATAATAATGGTTTTATTATTTTAACAAAACTATTATTATTCCGATCATTTATACTTCAAGTAATTCATTGAGTATTTTGCGAATAATTCCACTTTAATAGCTAAAAATTTTTAGTCCAATTTTATAAAATATAAATTAAATATTATTTACTGAAATCCAACTGTTTTAAAAACATAACATATAACATTGTTCTTCCGATGTTGACAGAAGATCGGAGTTGTAAAAGCTGAATATGACAAATCATTGTTACTGCACAAAACATTGAAATGTCCACCAATATGAGTTTCTGATACATTTTGAATTAATTGTTGTGATTCAACAAGATTTGGTGTAATATTCTACAAAAAGTAAGAAATTACTTTTATTATTTCAAACGAATAGGCACTAATATTACTTCTAGCCAACATAATTTTGAAAGATAGTAATTGATTAATTTTATAGCAACTGAATTAATTAAACAAAAGTGTTAAGTGCAACTATTAATTTTATATTATCCTTACTTCATTCATTATTTTCTGCAAAATTTTACTGTTGCATACAGAATTCATCGATAATTGAATATTATTATTGACTACTTCAACTTCATTACTTTCAGTTGATAATTCACGCTTTTTTCTTGTAATACACGGTGTTGTGCAAGTAGTGCAACAGGTATTTTCAATAACAGGAATCTTCCGTATCACCGGCACTGTTACTTCTTGTGGAACAAGCACTGGTTGCTGTATGACAGGATTCTGAAATGACAAACAATCAATGCTAAGTAAACTATTTTACTGATTATTTTTTAAATAATATTCAGTTTTGTTTAGTTAAACATTTTAAATAGAAATGGTTGATAAGCAAATCATTTAAATTGATTATTTCAATAGTAAATATGAAAATTTGTTCAACAAATAAACGATAACTTTTAATTAATTAATTAAAAATATAATCGTTTACTTTTCTTATTTAGTTGCTTTTAACGAAATTTTGATTGAAAAATGCAATATTTGCAAAACTATTATTTCGAAAAAGAAATTCCAAAAAAATTTTAGCGTAGAAAAGAAAAAAGTTAAGCTAGTAAATTTTAAATACTTACAAGACATGGTGGACATGGTGGCGGTTGTGGGCATGGTGGTGGTAATGGACAAGGTTGCTCTGGGCAAATATTTGGTTTCGGACATACGATAGATTTAGAACATGAAACGTCTGTTGCTTGACATGGCGGACAATAACATGACGATGATTCTACCATATCAGTGCTTACTGTAACACTTATCGTTGCGATGAATGCAACACCGTAACGGTAAAATACTTCAATCATTGAAGAAAGATCTAAAATGTGTAAAATTTTCAACTTTTTCGAAAATTGATGCTTAATCTAAGAAAAAGTTACCATATTTTTTGATTTTATTTGAAGTAAAGTAATTAATTAAATGGAATGCAAATGCGTGACAAATTAAAAACTATTATGATATTAACAAAAAATAAAAATCTTTGTATGATACAGTTGTTTTAAAGTTATCATAGTTGTAGTCAGAAAGTGCATATTATGCTATAAGATATAATTAAAATTAAATTCAGAATGCCGATTTCATGCTACATTGTCACAACGTACGCATAAGTTTAGAGCTTGAAAAATAGATAATTAAGTATTAATTGAAAAGTTTTAATTTACTCGTGCAAAAATTAAAAAACTTAAGCAAATTATGTCATATTATAGTCAGTATAGTGACTTCAAAATGAATTGATTACAGAAACAAAACTGTAATTGAATTTGACTGTCCTGAATATTGTAATTTAAAGACTTTATTTTCAAGATTTTTAGAAATAACTAATTTTCTTCAAATGATGAGCTTAATTATTACATATTTTTTCCAAAATACTTCTATTTATAAAAAATATTATAAAAATGAATGATTAATTAAACGACGACATTTATTGTTTATCCAAAATTTAAGTATTTAAAAAATTAAATTGCAAAAATTATCGTTTATCACTTATTCGAATTATCGTATTACTATTTGGTATAAAATTATTCGTTAACATAGCTAGCTGATGTAGAATTTTCCTAATATAAATTATTTCAAAATTTCTAAAAATTTCTTTATCGATATCAAAAATAATGCAATATAATGAAGCTTTCAAAATAAATAAAATATCATCAAAATTATTATTTAGAAGATGAAGAAATGTATTGTACAGTTTTCTTAACGTCTTTGAAACCTTTTTATAGAAGATCATCAAACCGGAAACCGGATTATAAAGAAAAAATTATTATTGTTGATGGAATATTTATGAGTCAAAAAATGAAAGAAAGGAATTATATAAAAGGAAGAAGGTTGAACAGCAATAAAGTTTTAAGACAGTTCCACTCGACGAAGTTTTCGCCCTTTTTTAAATTTTATGTAAACGATACATTAAACAAAGTTTTAGAAAAGATGCTTATAGTAACTTTATAAGTGATCTATCAGTTAACTAAATATTTAAGGAATTAATTATGCAATGAAATCTTAAGCATTTTATGTGAGATTTTTCTAACCAAAATTTTAAATCGTGCTAGTACCTATATTCGAGGGAGAAGAATTTCGGAAAAAAGCATTTCATAAGTAGAAATACGATTTGATTAATAATATGAGGCATTTAATAAGTTATTTAAAATTAATTAGGAACGATTCGAATGCGGCAATTATAAAACGGTTCTCAAAATCGACAAACTGACTTTTTCGTATGATATTTCGGAATTAATATTTATAGTCAGACCTGAATTTTGTTTGTTACATATAAGTTGTTAATATTTAAGTATTTCAAGCCTTAATTCAAACTGTATTAATTGAAACAAACAAAGTAAGAAATTACTTTTTTTTGTAATACGCTTATATAGCGATAAGTGAAAGCAAATAAAACGAGGAAAAGGAAGATAGATCTCTGATATAATTTCTACTAAGTAGATCCAAAAAGCAATCAATGAAATTCAAAAGTTAGCTAAAACTTGTGTTAATCATTTATTGACTGATGGTGATTTAATTATTCATAGCAAATTATTTTAATATTTTCAGAAAAAAAAATGTTCAATTATCTAATTATCTTATTAACCTTTCAATTTGTTCTATTTGGTTTATTAAAAGCAAACTGCATCTGTCCGACATGTCCATCACCTAAACCATGTTCCATTCAAAAAACTTGTCCACCATTGGTCATTTGTCAATCCAAAATTTGTCCACCATTACCAGCTTGTCCTTTCGTTATGCCAAAATCATGCCCTGTATGCATTGTAAGTTATTTTATCAAAATAAGGTTTTTTTTTCAGGAGAAATGCAAATTTTTGTTTTCAGATTAATGCTTCTTAAATATTACAGAATAAGAAAGTAAAAAATTTCCGAAATTTTCATTTCCTTTTTTCTATTCAGTGTTTATTTAATAACATTATTTCATAATATTTAGAAACCAATCGTAAAACCGATGCCAGTCCCAGTTATGAAACCGATTTTTAAAATAATTGATAAACCAATTATTGTGAATAAATGCTGCAAGATATGTAATGGTGAACAATGTAATAATCGAACTAAACGAAATATATTAAACGATACCGCTATAGTAGTAAATTCTGTATGCAACAATAAAATGCTTGGCGAAATCATCCCTAAGGCTTGAGAATTTTTAATTTTCAAAAATTTTATTTGATTTAATTAATTATTACAATTTATTCGAATCAAATTCTATGATTATTTTTAGAAGAATTTTGCTATAATTAATAAATTTAATTTGTTATTTTATCTTATTTTAATAAATAATTTTAAGCAGCAAAGTCATATATATAGTCATAATAACAGTTGTTAGCATATCAATAAGTTTTATTTTCCTTACTATCATTGTTGTTAGCACAAAAACATTGATTTATTTGTAAAACGTAGATTGAATTTTTCTTTCTGTTTTGCAGGCGATGACATCTAATCCAACATTAACACAAAAGTTGATCAAGAAAAAAGTGACAAGATTATTGGGTGAATATAATATCTTTTGCAGCACCGGTAACCTTATCTATGTTGCATATACTGATAATTATTGTCAGGTGGCTAAGGCTAAT
Organism: Dirofilaria repens; assembly: GCA_008729115.1. Classification (NCBI taxonomy): domain Eukaryota; kingdom Metazoa; phylum Nematoda; class Chromadorea; order Rhabditida; family Onchocercidae; genus Dirofilaria; species Dirofilaria repens. The sequence goes on from SNRZ01000152.1 coordinate 19,702, forward strand.
GTAACATGTTACGTTTTTAAAAATTTGTAATTACTTCAAAAAAAAAAAGAAAAAAGTTTAGAATTTTAAAAATTTGCAGAATCACTATAAATTTTCTTCAATCATTATTTCAAATGACGATTATATTGACATTTGTTACCGTTTTTTTTTCATTTTTCGTAAAAAAAAATATTCACAATATCACTGCTAAATATTTTTTCATGATTTCATAATTTTCTTGCCATTATTATTTTGTAAAATAGATTTTCAGAGTTCTATTTTGAAAATTTTTGTACTGAAATATGCATTTTATTACTCTATCTATAAAGAATTTTATTTCTACATGCATTTTACAGCGACTTCATTTATTCTTATCCCTTTAAAATCAGATAGTTATAAATGCGATTCTTTTGCTAAAAAAAGAATAGATAAATAATTGAATCAATATTATGAAATAAATAAATAATTGAATATTATGAAATAAATAAATAACTGAATCAATATTACGATGTTATAAAAAGATGGTAAGAACAGCTACAAACAAAAAAGAAAAAGAATTTCATTGTCAAAAAATTTTCGATTTGTATCCCAACTGATGTTGTTTCAGCAATTATGATTAGCCAATTACATTCCATTGTCAGTAATCATTCTCTAACTGTTAATAAAAAATCTTGTTGCCTATCAATTGATCATAATTTAAAAACTATTTTTTCTAAATTCTCACAAAAACAGTTTTGATTTCTTGCTTTTCTGAAATGAATTAACAGTAAAAAAGATTGAAACGAAATCTTCACTGGAAGAAAAAACGAACTTGTAAATACTAAAACGAAAAATTTTCAAATAGAAAAACAATTAAAACTTCATAAATAAATAAAACATTTAAAGAAAAAATATATTCCTTTTATTTATTTAGGAATTTTTTCCTTTGTCTTTTAATCATTTCTTTTTTTCTTATCACTTATCACAAATTTTAATCAATTGACCAGTTCTATACAAAAAAATAAAATAAATTTATCATTTGTCAAAAAATATACATCAAAGCAAAAGAATAGAGAAAAGCATAAAAATAAAAAAACTAGTAATCAAAAATTCAAATTAGAAAAGTTCTTTTTATATAAGAATGATTTTTTTCATCCCATAAAATATTTTCCAAAATGCTCATTTCAAAAAATTACATTTGATGTCGGACAGTTTTTTTCTCTCATTTTACTGCACATTTCTTTTTCATTTGATATATTTTTTTCCATTTTTCTAATAGATCTAATTTAATCATGAATAATAATATTATTATTACTATTACCATAATAATATTTTAAGAAATACAAAAATATAATAGCGCATTACATTTTAGAAAAGTGATTTATAAACATAGAAAATATAAATAAAGATAAAAATAATAGATTACAAAGAATACTTTAAATTATGTGAAGAAATATATATATAATCACAAATTATTTAATTCTACAAATTATTTGTAAAATTTTCGCAATCATTATTATTAAAATAATCAATTTCATATTATTTATAAGAAAAATTCATAAATATTTCACATTAAAATTACTAAAAATTAATTTTAAAATATAAAAAAATAATTATAGTAATTTAAATTAGTACAAATTTTAGTACATCAGTTGAAGTAATATATACATGGAAAATATTTAATATGTTGATTTTCTATATTCTTTTAATTTTTATCATTTTGTTTTTCGTGTTTTGTAATAACTGTATTAATGGTTGATTGTTGTTCAGTTGTTGGTGCAATTATCATCGATGTTGAAATGTTCCAAGAAGTGATATTATTGCTTATTGTATCATTTAAAGCATCGTTAAATTTCAGAAAATTACATTCCTGAAAAGTAAGCAGTCATAAGTAATTATTAGCAAGTAAGAGTATGTAAGAAAGAAAAAAAGAGAAATACAAAAATGTTGTCATCATTTTTGTTATAATTGAAAAATTTCAAACAAACGACAATTTAATTTGATAGCAAAAGAACTTTTTTATACTAAAAAGATTAAAATTTAATTTGATAATATTTCATATTTTCATTTATAAGTTTTCAAAATCAATTTTTTAATAAATTTTATTTAGGAAAAACAAAATATCTCAATACATACACCGAAGTTTCTTTCGTTCGTTTGATTGCAATTCATTCCATTATTACCAATTAAACCTTAACATTTATCATATGAAAAGAAGAAAACTTGAAAATAGAAGTGATAAATTTGTTGAAATAAAAATTTCACCATTTTTGTTTTCAATTATTTTATTAACAACTTTTATTCTAAAAAATTCTGACAAATGGTGAAATTTGTTTCATCAAATTTTAATTTCATTTCATTCTACTAAAATATGATAATTAGATTGATAATACTAATTAGTACATCATTATTGGCATGTTTTAAGTTAACAGTAGTAAAATGCTAAAGCACGTTATAACCATTTTAATTATCTAGTTACCATGATATTACTAGTTATCCCATAAAGACAAAGATTAATACCATGATTCTGGAATAAAAATTTACGGATTAAACAATACTAACAATTTCATTTAGGTCATGCCTTCTAGGTCTATTATCAGTGATAGATTTTAAGCCATCCGATTTTATTATCCATGATAAATTCTTATGCCTCTATTCAATTATTAGTGATAAATTTTATGCCTTTTAATTCTCTTATCAATGATACTTCAAAAAAGCAATTTTAGTATAACGCATTTAATTTTTGATCTATTGTAAAAAACATTATTCTGTGAATATATTATTTAAATATTCTATAATAATTGCTTATATCTTTAGCCATTACATATGATTATCTATATTTAATGAATAACAAACAATCCTTGTATAAATGATAATCATAAATGATGATAATATATGAATATAAATGTTTAATATTGCATTTTGTAATATAAAATTTTATAAAATTTAATAATGTATTCTTATATGAATATTAACTTACCATTATCAAAAACTGAATAACATTTGATTGATCATTTAAACATTTAATTGTACATTCTTCAATTGACAAAAAATTATTCTCATTTCCACCCAGTCCGGAATAAATAAATGGTATACATTGCTGGAGTGCGGCATTATAATATATACGTTTCATATGTCCGATTCCATGACCAATTTGTACCGGAATACTGCATGGCGACATAAATGCTAAAAAATTTTTGTTTAAATTTATAACAAATAATTTCAAATATTTTATTTTTAAAATTTTAAACCAAAAAATCAATTCATTAATTAAGTAATAAATATAACAACTAAAATGATCAAAAGCTACCTATGATTCTATCTTAAGTATCATACTACAATAAATTAAATCCTTAATGTATATATCAAGTCTAGGTACTGAATATTTTGTATGAATTTTGAAATAAATTTTTACGCTTTCATAAGTAATAAACATGATTAGTAATGTGACGAAAAGAACTAAAAGTAATCATAAGCTAATCCTTAATACTATATTTATCATCATTTTATGATAAAATCTAAATTATTTGTTTTTATCTCAACTATGATCAAGTAAGTACTTCTGAGCGTATATTAAATTTATATATTGAATATTTTGCATAAATTATGAAATAAACTTCTATGATATTTAATAAATTTAGTTGCTCACTTGTAACTTTACAACATACAGTTGTTGACATATCAGCTCCAAAATGACAAAAATAATTCATAGGACATTGATTGGTAAAAGAACAATATGGAATTATTCCATTTTCATCCTGATATGGTATTCCTATTGGGCAAATGGATGGTAAATTCGATGATGATAATGATGATGATGATGGTGATAGTGATAACGATGATAATATTGATGGTGCTATCATGACAGGTTTACCTTCTATAAATTATTCAAATTTAATTCAAATAAATCAAAAATAAAAATTCAATCTAAAAAAATCCAAAATTAATTAATTAATTAATTAATATATGATAATTAATTAATGATTATATGATAAGTTTACAAATAATCAATTCTAAATTATAATCATCAAGACGACAATTATCTAACTCTACTTCTGCAATATAATTTAAGAATAGTCAAATAAACTTAAATATTATTTAGATATGATATTAAAATGGATGGAAAGAAAAATATAATTTTATGAATATTATCATAAATAATATTCATACCTGGACATCGTTTAGCACATCACTTCTTGTTAAAGAAATTATTTTGATTACCACCAATGCCAGCATATTGGAACGGTTTACAAGAAGCAGAAATGCGATCATAAAACCAACGAGTAAATGGTCCGTTATCAGTGATAACCCCTTGCGACAGTGATAATTGACAAGGATCCGAAGCTGAAATTGCAAAATTTTAATATTTTATATAACTTTTGAAAATTCAAATTTTATTTTTCTGAAAAATTCTTTTTTGTTGAACAAACCAAAGAATTTGAGATCAATATAGAATATTCATACCTCCAGGACAGCATACCGTAGTATCAACATCAGCACCGATATGACACCAATAAGTTGGTGGACAAGAATAAGCATTTTGAACATTACATTTTGATAATGTTAGAAGATCATTCGTATTTGTTGCAGTACTATTTAATGGGCATGGATTTCGAAGAACTGAAATTATTTTTTTAAATTTCAAAAAATTATTTTAAAAAATTTGATTGTTTGAAAATAAAATTCTCTTAAATTTTTTTCAAGGTACCGCACTTTTTCCTCCTCTTACATTAATTGCAAAATAAATTTGCAATTTTTTCCTACCCATTTCAAATATATTTTAAAATATGAGAAAAAGATTTTTTTTAGAGAAAAAAATTAATAGAAAATTCGAATCAGTTACTTGGACATTTTTGCATACAAGTATTAGCTGTTAAAAAATTATTTTCATTACCGCCAATACCAGTATACGTAAATTGAAGACATTGTCGAGAATACTGATCAAAATACCATCTGAGAAGAAATGATTAAAATAATGATATACGATGACGATAAAGTTGAAAAAAAAAATAAAAAAAATCTGATTTTGTTTATAAAAAATTAAGTACTTAATTCAATAAGAGTATAATTAATTAAACAGAAAAGAAATTCTCGACTGAAGAAACTCCAGTTTCTTTAAAAGGAAATTAAAAAAAACCTAGTAAGTGAAGCTGTTCCGGTTCCTATTGCTAATGGTGACAAACATGCGTTCACCAAAAGATGGACAACAGACGGAAGTTTCAGGTGTAGCACCGATATTACAAAAATATGGTGTTGGACATATCGGATGTAATGCGGTACACTGCAAAATATTACCATCTAAAGATTCTGCTGGGTCACCCATTGAACATGGATTCCTATAAAATTTTTTCTTTTTAAATGTAAAATTCTAAAATTTTGCTTGTCTAAATTTGAAGCAGCAGTAAAAGTGATAAATAATAGAACAGTAATCATAACAATAATAACAATAATAATAATAATATAATAATAATTAATAATAATAATAATAATAATATAAGCTAAAAAACATGTCGAAGTTTCAATAAAAGTTAGAAAATATTTATGTAAAAAATAGGAAAATACTTATATTTTTTTAAAAATTTTTTCGGATTACTTTACTGCATTTTAAATTATGAATAAATTACAAATAATTTCTAATTATTTTCTCCATCTTTTTCAATTATTTTTAATTACCGCAATTTCATCATAAATTATGAAATAAAAGAAAAACCATTTATATGAGGCTTACGCTAATTCGGGACATTTTTCCTGACATTCTTTCAATGTTTGAAAATTATTCTGATTACCACCATAACCGGTATAGATAAATGTAGCACATTGACGTAAACGTCGATCAAAGTACCAACGCGGAATTGCTATACTACCAGTACCTTCCACAAGTGATAAATTGCATGCATTTTGAGCTAAAATCCATTAAAGCTAGTAATGTATATAAAAATTAAACAATAAAAATTTATTATTTTTATCTTTTTCTTTTGTTTTTAAGAAACAGTGAAATGAGCACAGAATTTCTATAAATTTGGTAATGAGATTGTTAAGAAATTTCTTTGTATTTTGCTGAAATTAATAATCATAAAAGTAGAAGAAATCCTTGAAATTTTTATCATCTAAAATTAAAAAAAAAATAAAACAAAAAAAACAAACCACCAGGACAGCACAATGATGCAGCAATATCAGCACCCACATGACACCAATATCCAACGGGACAGATATTAGGCCCGGTAGCGGAACAAATTAAATATTGTCCATCACTTCCTGCTGCTGGTTCACCATTTGCACATGGATTTGAAATTACTGAAATTTCTGAATTGATAAGGCTGTCCCGATTATCTGGAACTTAATTATCAAAAATTTTATATTATATTCAGTTCTAAAACTTGAGTGGCCAAGAATGTTATATTTTATTCAGTTCTGATAAAAACGAAAAATTAAAAATCCGTGAAATTTTTGAATTAGTACAGATTTCAGAAAACTTTTTTGAATTACTTTAATGAGTTTAAAAATTATTTAATTAGCCAAAAAAATTGCTTCTATGTTTTTTTCTTTTTCGTTTATCTATTTTTAAGATGTTTAGTTAATGATAGCTATCGATTTATAGGTGTCTGACTGAGAGGTATTTTTTATCTATCTGTTGTTAATGGGCATTGCTTTCACCGGATATTTTTTGATTTGGAGATGGATGTTGAGGATTGGGCAACTATTGTTATTACTAATTTGATAACTTCAATTTCAATCAGAGTTGATAAAAATGCAAAATTAATATTTGTTAAAAAAGGAAATGAAATATTTTTCATTCTATGCAAATTATGATAAAAATATTGTGTAAAATAAATTGCAAAAAATTATAAATTTAATTTAAAAAATCTAAATTCTAATTCAATAATTAAACAAACCAGGACATGTAGCTTCACAACTTGCTCGTGATAAAAAATTATTCTCATTTCCACCTAAGCCGGTATAAATAAATGGCAAACATTGTTTGGTTAAAGGCGCAAATGCATAACGGTTCAAATGCGCTTCGCCAGTTCCTGGTACTCGTGGTTCATTACAAATGTTATCAGATTTTCCTGGACAACAAACTGTTGTCTCTTCTGTATCACCAATATGGCAGAAATAACCCGTATTACAAGCACTACAAACTTAAATGTCAATAATGTATAAAAATGATGAATTTTTTAAAATTTAAAAATTAAATTTTTTAAAACTTGAAATTATGAAAAATTGAAACTTATTTCATATTTTCCATGCAAGATTTATGCTCAAATATGTCAATATTTATTGTTAATAATTTCTAGATACTATTTTTTAAATTCACAATTTAAATTTTCGAAATTATGGAAAATTTAAATTTATGCCATATTTTATGAAAAAATTATTCAAAAACATTTCAAAATAAATTTTTTTTATGTTTTTAAAATTCTTGATATTTTTATCTAAATTTATTTAATATTTGGTTAAGAAATAGCAATTTACCTCGTATCAGAAGCACTACACATAACTGGATTCTGCTCATCATCCATTTGTGGATGTCCAAGTCCACATGGATTAGGTAATACTACAAAAAATAAAGCTTTTACAATATTTTAAAAAATGATTGCATATGATGCAATTCATGTTATCACTGAAAGACACATTCATTCATAATATTTCCTGTTGACGTTCTACGATCACATTAGTTCTAAGATCGAGTATCACAATCTATATTCTCATATGATAAATCAGATAATTGCATTAATTTAATTATCGGCTATCAATTTTAGAAATCAAAATTGATATTTGTTTCCTAAATATTTGTACCTGGGCAACGTCCTTGACAATCTCGTAATGTCAAAAAGTTATTCTCATTACCACCAAGACCAGAGTATTGAAATTGTTGACAGGTACGTGTTACCGAATCATAGTAAAACCGCACCAAAATCGCATTACCGTTTCCTATTTCGAGCGCCTGCTCACATGGTATTCCAGTACCAGGACAACAAACCTAAATTATGACTAATAATACAGATAAATTTCAACCAGAAATTATATTTCAATTTCTTTTTTCTATTCCATCTAATGCCTTTTTTCGGCTTTTTTCAAAATTTGAATATTTTTTCTGCGTTAATTAATTGCGTCTATACCGTTTTTACAGAGATATTTTAATACAAAAGAAAGAAATTAATTTAAGTAATACCGAATTTGCTAATGATGCACCAATATGACACCAATATGTTGTTGGACATATAAACGGCCCAGTAGCACCACAATGCGTAATTTGTCCATTTAAATCGATATGTGGACGTCCAGTAGAACAAGGATTTCTAAAAATTCATTAATTCTTTTTTTTACTGGCTCAAGTTTAAATTTGGATTTAATTTTTGAATTGTTATTTTAAACTTTTTTAGCTTAAATTCTTTTCTTAATTTTTTAATTTTAAAAAAAAAGAAAAAAGGATTTACCGTTCAATTTTATATTCAACGCTATTTGTATTTCATTTTTTTTGTCATTACATCATTGGTCAAAATAAATGTTGAAAGTTTTTTATCTTTTTTGGTACGAAAGAAACATTACATTGTATTTTGATCACTATTAACAATAATGATAATAAATAATTAATGTTGTTATTACTAATAATTACTGTGATTTAAGATTTTTCATTTTTAATCTTTTTAATTCTTTTTATTTCTTAATTTGCTTATAATCAAAGATGAATATAAACCTAAATTCAGGACATGCTTGAATACAATCTTCACGTGTTCGGAAATTGTTTGAATTACCACCTTGACCGCTATAAACGAAGTTAACACAAATTTGTGATTGTGTATTGTAATACCAACGATTCAGGACTGCATTCCCATTACCTCTGGATACTGGCATACGACATGGATGACCAACTTGAAATAGGTTGAAAATGTTCAACAAAATTTTTTTCCCAAAAATTGGCAAACTATTTGAAAAAGACAATTGCATATAATTTTAAATAGCTTTTTCATAAAATTTGTTTAAAAGTTCATTTAATCAACTAATACAAATAATTAGAAGAAAATAATTATGCAAATATTTATAGAATTAATCTTACTTGCAGGACAGCAAACTGTTGTCGAGGATGTTGCACCAATATGACAATAGTAACCAATACCACATGTAGTTGTCGTATCACTGCTACATAATATTGGATTACCTTCTGAACTCATAGCTGGGAGGCCATTTTCACATGGATTCTCTAATATTGGGCATGTTTCTTCACAGTCTGTCTTCGATAAGAAATTATTCTGAAATTGTCAATGTAATCTCTCAGACAAATAAATCATTTATATAAATATTAGTACAAAAGCCCTTTGTTTTCCCATCTTTTGTTCTACTAATAAAGCTTATGTGTATTGTTTATAAAGATGAAATCTGTGCTAATTATTTGGAATGTTATAACGATCAAAGCTTTTGTGCATATCTGAAATAGTATTTATCTCTCATCCATTATTCTTATAGTTAAATGTTTTAAATTAAGTAAAACCTTTCTCACTACACCACAAAAAAAATTTGTGTCAATTGATTGATAAAAAAGAAACAAGACTGGTAAAAGTCATATGAAAAACAAACGGAAAAAAACTCTTTGAAATATGAAAAAAAATTTAATCTCAAGTGTATTTTTAATGATTTTTAATTAAAGCTACTTTAGTTTAAGCATGCAAAGCTTAAATAGAACAGAAATAATATGTATTTGAAATTCTAGAAATATTTCAAAAAACAAATATATTCATCGAAAAATGCTAAAAATGATGAAATTATCGAAATTTGCATTCCCTTGAAGTCGATAACAAAACAAGCAAACCTGGTTTCCACTTTTTCCAGAATAAGTGAACTTATCGCATGCTCTTGTTTTACTATTGAAATAGTATCGAGTGAGCTTTGCTTGACCCCTACCTTCTAGCAAAGGTTGAAAGCATGCTAATGGGATTGTTCCCGGCATATCGTAATGTTCTGCAGCATCAATTCCCATATCCAAGGCTGGACCATTAAAACTTTGCATAATATTCATTGGTAATGAATTTCTTGATGGTCTTAGGGAATTTGTAATTGGTGCTGTATTCATATCTATCACTGAAAAATCAAAATGAAATCGATGAAATTTAAATTCGGCAAAATCTGAAATATAAATTAATGTTAGCAAATTGACTGTGAAATTATAATAGGCATAACATTAATATTGAATCTAAAAAGTATCATTTTGAATTAATTTTTTAACTTATAAATATTTCAATAGTCACTTACAGCTCAAATATTTTCATGCCATTTTATAAGTATTTAAAAGCCAATTAACGAATTTATTTCCAGATACTGCATAATTTTGTTAAAAGTATTTTTTTAATATTTGTATAAAATTTAAATAACTTACAAGACGGACAACAGACTGATGTTTGTCGTCGATCGCCTATATGACACCAATAATTTAAAGGACATGAAGGATTAGCAGATGAACAAAATGCGACACTTCCATCATTCTCATCAATATATGGCAATCCAACCGGACAAGGATTATCGTATTCTGATAAGTAATTCATTATCATAAATTTATAAATTCGAAAAAAGTCATGATTTTTTTCATAAAATCGAGAAAAATTCAAAAAAGCAAAAAACCATTCTTTATTTTTTGCTCTTTTGCAATAATGTAATTAAATTTGGATTTTTAACAAGTTAAACTGGCACAATTTCGAGTTATTAGATATTGCTATTATTAACAGATATATTGAATTTTGAGATTTGAAATTATATCAAAATGAAAACATTTTTACCAGGACAAGTTATCCGACATTCCTGAATTGTTTCAAAGTTATTGCCATTACCGTTAAATCCTAAATATATGAATGGTCGACAGAGTGATGCTCCTGTATCAAAATAATATCGTGATAAACTATGTGAACCGGTTCCAGGTACAGGTGGTAATAAGCAACGATTTTTTTCTAAAATTTAAATGATTAAATCTGTATTTTACAAATGTTGCTAAAATCGAGAACAGAACCTGAGAATTAGTAGTTCTGGACTTAATATTGCTGGGCATATACTGCGTAATATAAAATGTAAGCTAAAATTGTCCATCCATTGTATTTATGAGCTCTGATAAACAACTTCATTCCCATGTGATAACAAAGGCGCTATTTCATGTAATCGCAGAACTGTACCAGAATCTTCCACTCACGCGGGGGAAGAGAGTACTGAGCACCAATGCCATTATAAAGGATGTGAATCATTGAAAGCATATCAGACGTTATTTAATTTCCGTTTTTATTTGAGTTATGCTGTCAACATTGTCTGATTGATGTCATATTTATTGATAAAGGTTTCATTACATAGGTTTGAGGTGCTATCATGGAAAGACAGAAAGAACCCTAAATCTTTGTCACGATTAAAGGAAATCGGCGACAACAAAATATCATCTTTTCTAAAACAATTTTTTGACTTTAATTTCTAGAAATCAATCGTATATTTTATCAAAATATATTTCTAGAAGTTAAAGTCAAAAAATGATATCATTTCATTGCGTTAATTAAGAAACGATAGCAACTCACGAATATTTTCAATTATTATGTTTGGCACCAGATTTTGTGCCCCAGCATTAAATCCGTTTGAAATCCCGAAATTTCTAAATGTGTTGCCGGCTGCTGAATCAGTCGGGATACTAGGATTAATCGGATTATTACCGGAAAATATTGACGCACTGGAACCAATCGATGATTCAGGTATCATAGCATTTTTTGCTATAACAGAATATGAATTCGCAAATACTCCTGTTCCGATAAAATTAGGTGTTTCAGTGCCGCTGCTAATAGGATTAATGAAAATATTTGATTGTGATGCATTTGCAAAATTTGGTTGAATACCAGTTGTCATAGAATTGAAGTATTCATTGACAGTAATAGGTCTGGTATTAATATAATCGATAGATCCAACAGGTGAGATATTACTAAGAGCCATATTAGCATCATCAATAGTCCTGCTTTTGATATAATTAATATTTTCCTTCAAATTATAGATGGTTCCGGAACCAGAATTTACGTTTGCAATAGGATTTGATATCATAGTTCTGCCATTTGAAAGCATAAATTGATCAGTTCCCGGACAACAAACAGTTTTTGTTAAATCATCCAAAATTCGGCAATAATATCCTTGTGGACATGAATAAATATTTTGGGGCGAACACCTAAAAATTCCAAAAAGTTTGATTAAATTCGAATATAATTAAAAGAAAAATTAAATAAATGATTAAAATGGTAAGTTTCATCTTATTAACATCTACAAAATTTATGTACAAATAGTCATACTGTTCTTGTGCATTTGTTTGCATTTGTGGTTCGCCATTTCCACATGGATTTATAGCGCCACAACTTCGTTGACATGCTCGAAATGTTAAGAAATTATTTTGATTTCCCTAAAAAAAAAGTTTTTCCCTAGAAAAAAGTTAATGGGATGAAGCAGTCGAATTTAACTTATGTTTTTATTATAAAAGTTCGAAATTATTTATTCGATATTTTTCTTTTGTGATTCTTGAATTAATTTATGCAACAAGTATATATTTTTATTCAAATACTTTTCATTTCTCACACATTTCCTACATTTAATAAATTTATAAATACGATTATTTTTTACCTTAAAACCATTAAAAATAAATGTTTTACATTGATTATCATTAGCATCATAGTACCAACGTCCTAATCCGGTAAGGCCAATTCCCGATTCTCGCGTTTGCCTACATGGACTATCAGCTAAAACAAATTGAAAAATAATTGCTATGAATGAATAATTCCTCTAAAAAATTGAAAGTTTTGAAATTATGAAATTTACTACTTAATTTGTTGAAAATTTATAATATTAAATGATTCATCATCAATATTAAATTTTCAGCACTGCAGCTGTATATAGTATTAGTGAAAACATCCTAAATTTTTATGAAATTAATTTTGAAAAATTGCTAAAATCATGAAAAAAAGTCACCAATTATTGGACAACAGAATGTTTCCTGTGGTCCAACGCCAATTTGACAAAAAGTACTATGCGGGCATAGAAATGAATCAGTTGGTAAGCAATACTGCAGTTGAAATCCGCTTGGCAGTGATTGAAGACAAGGATCAGTGATTGCTTTATTGATAGCATCAATGATTCCGCTAACTTCTTGCTTTGATGGATTCAAATTAATTTTTTCATTTCGTGGCGTCTAAACATATAAATTTATTATTTCTTAGATAATGCATGATGCAACTAATGCAACAAAATTTTAAGTTTGGTTTTATTTGAAACTAATCAATCCTACTTCTGAAATATTCTGAAATATTTAAATGTTATATTTATTCATATTCAAACGACATATTAGATTTCAAGAAACCTATAATTTTCATGCTGATATCTAACAAAAACGATAATATTGCAATAAATTATGTATTCCGATAAAAAACTTCGTGCCAAAAAGGCAACTAAATCATAATCTTTTAAAATTAATTATAAAACTGAAAATATTGACTAAATTGGAAACTTATCATTTGAGAAGAAGCATTTTGAATATTGTGGTTTCCATTCAAAGGCATGATATATTCATTTGGATTGTTAGCTGTTGTTGACATCGCTTCTGAATATCGAATAAAATTAATTTTGAAAGGAATTATTACTGAAAATATTTCATATGTTATAATTGTTAAAGTTATTAATACTAGTCTTTATGGAAGATGATAAATTCCAATATAGTATTGTTGGCATAGCAATTTTGATACCAGATTTTTGAGTAGTTGATAAACTGGTAGTCAGAAATAATGAATCTGGACTGATCTATGATTCAGAATATTATATTATAAGGATAATAGGAGTATCATTTACAAATATGAAAATATGAATGAAAGTATTTCGTTAAAATATTCGAGATATTCAGAAGCATAAGATCCTTTGGTAATTTCATTGGAATTTTTACTTTAGTTTTATCCTTACTGATCTGTCTTCTTATTCTAGTTTATGAATTATTTTCTACTTCTTATAATTCTTGATTTAGTTTGAAATTTGAAGTTTTCTACCCAAAATCAAAATCAAATTACAATAATTAATTTCAGGATATCTGTTGAACCTTTATATCCTTCAACAAAAGCGGAATGCTCCGAAAGAGTTCTTGTCGTGGTATGTAATTGTTTCAACTTTTCAAAATTAAATGTTGAATCAGTTGAAAATGTAAATATTTCTTTTGCTACAGTTTGAGCAGTGACAAACGATGCTGGTACGATAGTTGTTGCGGGTAAAAATGGTATTGTCAGAATCGAATTACTTGTACCTGCTAATTAAAAAACTTTGTCAAATATCAAAATATTATATAATAATGAATTTATAAGTATTAAATTGCTAAAACTACTTCCATCTTTACTTGTCCGTGCACTGAGAATCAAAAATTTCTCATAATCTTAATTTAGATTAAAATTTAAAATTTTTTATCCAAAATTAAATTACGTAATTAATTAATTTTAAAATATTCAATGAACCTTTGTATCCTTCAATAAAAACAGAATGTTCCGGAAGGGTTGCTGTAGTTTGCGATTGTTTAAACTTCTCAAAATTAAATGTTGAATCAGTTGAAAATGTAAATATTTCTTTCGCTACAGTTTGAGCAGTGACAAATGATGATGGTACGACAGTTGTTGCCGTGACAGTTGTTGGTGTTACAAACGATATTGTCGGAATCGAATTAAATGTATCTGTTGATTAAAAAGTCTTGTCAAATATCAAAATAAGATACAATAATGAATTTATTGTATTAAATTATTGAAACAAAAATACTAAGCATTGAGTGAAGTTATAATAATAATGAAAAAATAATTGTAACTTGAATTTCAATTTCTTTTCTGATCAAATTTATTTCCACATTTAAATTAAGTCGAACGATAGCTTAAAATTAAATTAATTTTGTTTCAAAATATCCCAAATTTTAATTAAGTAATGCTATCGTTTATTATTAAATTAGTAAAATGAAATATTTTCTTTTACCATAATTTAAACATGTTTTTGCGCATTGTTCATATTTAACGAAACGATTATTGTTTCCACCAAATCCAGTATAAACAAACTGTTTACAAGCTTTATTTCGTGCATCATAATAAAAGCGAGGAATTTTATATGGACCAGTACCAGGTAAATTAGGAAGTAAACAAACATTGATATCGCTAATATTTCCTGAAAGAGGAAAAAAAGCAAAAAGTAAAATCTCGCTATTATTTATTTGCTTGTTTATTTAAATTTACATGTTTACATAATTTACTTACTCATGTTTAATTTTTTCACTACTTTTTCTTTTTTTTTTGGATATTCAAACAAAATATAATACTGCTATCAAAAAACAGCACTTAAATTTTTAAATCTTCATTTTTGTTAACAAAAATTGTTATTTTTCAGTTTGTTTTTTTTTTGCATTTTATTTTCTTTCATAAATTTTACTTCTTCAGTTAATTTTTTTGAATTTTTAATAACAAATAAATTTTATGAATTAATTATAATATATTGGAAAAATTTTCACTTTTTTTATAAATAATATAAATAATAAATCCTCGATATCTCTCAATATTTTTTGTATATTAAAGTAGTATAATTTTTTTTCTTAATTAAATCTTCTGTAAAACTGACCAGTGCCACAAGCATCCAAACATAAGCGATCGGTTTCAAAATTATTCGTATTACCTGATGAACCCAAATAATTGAATCGAATACAACGGTCAGCGGCAATATCAAAATACCATCTAAAGGAAAATTTTGAAATGTAATTTTCCAAATACAAATTTTATATTTTATCGAAATATACAGCGCTAAAAGATATGTTATCGATTAGTATTTAAAGTTTAACTCTAACATGAAAAAGTTCAATTTTAGCATGAAATTAAGCCTTAAATATTAATCGATAACATAAAATTGGCAAAAGACACTTGCAATACTTGCATAATTGCTAAGCTTTATTATTCAATCCCAATATGGTGAATCGTGAAATTTAATAATAATAGTTAATGCTAAGTTTTGATTCGCATCATTTTGAAAAATCAATGAAAACAGTACCGATAAGATGATAAAATACCAATAGCAGTAGTTCCCCTGTCTGGACTCATTTCACAAGGATTCAGATCAACATCTGAAAATTTAAATATTAAAATGCAAAATATCTTAAAATCATTAAATTTTTTTAAGTATAAAAAATCCTCAATCTTATCTGTAAGAATCTCATTCAGAACTTGCCTAAGACAAGCCATTAAAATAGAAAATTATTAAATGTCAATTTATCGATCAATTTTAAAATTTAGATATTATGCTGAATAAGTAAAATTAAATTAGGTCGGAATAAAACAAATCAATTTCATTAACTAAGTTTTATATCTCATTTTTATAAGAAATTATCGAGCATAACTATAAATCATCTGTTTAAAAAATTATTAATTCTAGGTAAAAATATTTGATCTGAAATTTTTGCTCGATTAAATTAAACTAAAAAATAAATTTAATTTAGAAGAAACTGAAACTTAGGCTATTTTTTTCTTACTGCAAATTGGAATTAAATTAGAAAATTAAGAAATAAATCCGAGACAATACTTTGAATGATATTTTGCTCACTTTTCGAATGTTTTTGATTTTCGATATGATTTGAAAATGAACTAGGCGTTAATGAAGTTATCGGTGATTGTTTACCTGAAACATTTATTTCGATAAAAGCAGACAAAACAGAAATGGAATATGTATTTTGAAAATTTTAGAATGAGAAGGATTACAAATTTTTGGAAGTTAATTTTCTAACTGTGATATAATCGAAACGAATTCAAATAGAGAAGAAATCTTAATTTATTGAACAAAATTAATTATTTCCGTATCAAATATATTAACTATCTGTATCAAATATTCTCAGGTTTATTTATTCGAAATATCTTATAAAATATTATACCATTTCTTCTTTCATCTGATAAAATATGTAAAAATTTATACAGTAAATTAACAAAAAGAATTCATAATAATTTATCCGTAAATTACCTGACAAAATACATAACAACTTACTGAATTAAAAAAAAAACTACTATCTAATTTAGGAAAAAGATTGAATAATCATTAATATAAGTGTTCTTTTCAGAATTTATTTTCATTTAGAGACGATCAGTTTATCTGATAAAAATTGATAATAAAAAGAATTAATAATAAACCTTTTCAAATAGTCTTTTAAATAATAATTAAATTCATTACTGAAATAATTTAATATCAGTTAAGAAAATTTCAATTTCAAATCTTTTTTATAATTTATTTTCCAAAAAAATAAAAGAAGCCAACAGTTTAATAAATCTACCAGTTTTATTTATGAAAAAAAACGGAATAAAAAGGAATCATAATTAATCTAAAAAAATGAGTGAAAGTTTATTTCATAAAATGAACAATAATTTATTTTCCAAAAAAATAAAAGAAGCAATTTACCCAATGAAAAAAAAATGATAATAACAGCAATAACTAATTCAAAAAAATTAGTAATAATATATTTAAAAAGAAAAAGACAAGGAACAGTTTATTCAAAAAAGAAAAGTAAGTAATAATTTATTTAAAAAGAATGAATAAATAATAAATTATTTAAAAAGAAAAGAGAAGTAATAATTTCACCTTTGCATGCTTTTTCGCAATCTATTCTCGTCAAGAAATTATTCTCATTTCCACCATAACCAGCATATGTTAATTGTTTACATGTTGCACTTTTCCAATCATACCAAAAGCGCCCAATTTGACCGTTTCCATGACCATTTGTTGGTGCCAAATAGCAACGTTCTTTGACTAATTTCATTTGACATTATTCATTTTTAAAATAAATAAATCGGTAATTATCAAATATATAATTTATAATTGCAGTATACTTAACAGTATAACTGATAAACATGTAAGCAATTAATTGATTATTTTAATATAATTTCCAATGATCATTATCATCTTTTGATTAACTTGCTATTATTCAATTCACTGGTAAATTATAACTTCATGTATTTACAATGTAATGTTGCTTTCGTTAAATTTCATTCAGATCCGTTTCCGGAAATCCGGAATATTTGAAGCAAGTAATTCTTTTTAAACTTTTAATCTTATATACATCATTTCTTAAAATATTATAAAATTTCAGTTTATTCCAAATTACCATACCTTTTCGATTCTTTGGGCAACAATACGAAGAATCATCTGTTGCGCCAATATGACACCAAAATTTTTCCGGACATGACATACTGCTACCGAAATTTGCGTGCGGTGAACAATTCTTTACTGTATCGTTAGCAAGCAATAATGGTATTCCATCTTCACAATAAAGCAAAATACCTGTTGAAATTATAACTAATTAATGATACTTTTGCAATTCTCATACTTTTGTTTAAATTGGACAGTGTTAAACTTAATGATCAATTAATTGAAACATTATATTTATTTATTTCCCAATTTATATGAAAGATATGATAACTTAAAATTTAGCAAAGTTTTTTTTAGAATCAAAAGAATTTTCGTTTTTTTCTATTTGTAAAATATTACATTTTGAACTATAATATTTTTAATTTGAAAATATAACATAATATTTTTTTAAATTTGAAAATATAACTTACCAATACCAAAGTCATTGAAAGCCAATGTAATATTTACTATATTTGTATTTGTTTGAATTATAGTTAATTCACAAATACATATTATGAAAATTACACTATATCGTGTATTACGAAGTACCATTTTATCTAAAAATAAATTTCAAAAAAATTATTCGTAAAATATCACATTCTAAAATGCTATCCTTTTTTGCTTCTGTAAGCACATAATATAATTTCTCATTTTTATTTTTAAAAAAAAATTATTTTATTATGCAAAAATTTTAATATTAAAAAACTTGCAAATTTTTGAAAAAAAAAATGGAGATGTGCCATAAACAATGATAGATTATTGATAATGTTCATTAAATTGTGATAAATACTGGTAATGTTGTAAATAACTATTACATTTTTAAAATAATGATAATTATTGATAATAGTTACTGGTAATGTCATAAATTACAAAGGGAATAGTAATAATTAATAATATTGATTATTTTTTTAATTATTCTAACAACTGACACCACTAGCTTGCATGAATAATTACTATCATCAAAAATATATTTAATTTGTATCTTTTGAGGTCAGTTTTTTTTGAATATTGTGCATAGCTTATTTTGGAATGTACTCATCCATTAATGAAATAAAATAATTAATTACAAGTTGATCAATAGTATTAAAATTGATAAATGTAATTAAATTTTACGTTTAAGATGCAAGTGAATGGGCTGAGATGAGAAGAAACGGTACAATATATTGATTTTGACTGGTAAGTAGTAAATTGTCAACTATTTGGACAATCAAATGACCATCACGATTTAAGCTCGAGCACGTTGCTATGTTAGAATAATGAAGAAAGTTTGGAAATGATAGATCAGATGGATGAGAAAAGGTAAGAGATGAAAATTTTTTGTTTACTAATGACTTATTCGAAATATATATATATACAAATGAAATTGCTATCTAACTTTTCTACCTTACCAAACTATGGTAAACAAATAGAATGATTCAATTCGAGAGTAAAAATTTTGAATATTTTTCAATTTTACTTGCTTAGATTGCAATGAAATTTAATTACCAAAATAATCTAGTTTTCATTTTTTTTTCTTTTTTCTTAACAATCCATATTCCTTTCTGCTATTTTTTTTAGTTGTTTATTTGAAATCTTTAATTTATTTGAAATTTTAATACTGCAAAAGTTTTTCGAGAATCAAATTTTCTCGACAACATAAATCTACTCCTGCTCCTACTTCTACTCACAAATCAATTATCTATCAGGATTAACAAATTGAATGAGATATCCCGATGCACGCATTCAACATGATATGATTCCATTCCCATCATTCTTTGTTGTCCCGCTGATGCAGGACGTTCCAAAATTTTACTTCAAGCCACAGCAGCCGAAACTATACATATATATATATATATATATATTACTCCTGCTGCTACTTCTACTCACATATATATATATATATATATATATATATTTATTATTTCTCCAATTACTTCTTTTACTTTTTGAAATTTCAAAAATTGATTTCATTATCTCATTTCACAATAATTCTAAGTTTTAATTAATCATTTAATTCTCTTAATGTTATACGAATCATACAATATTATACCAAAAATTTGTAATTGGAATTTATGACTGATAAAAAGGCTAGAAAAAACAGAAAATTATAACATTCTGTTCGATTTAATTTTCAAATAAAAAAAACAGATAAATTATATGCAACGTATAAATACATCAAATCAAATCAAATGAATTTCATCATAAGAAATTCAGCAAATTACAAAAGTTAGTGTAGACGTATTATAAGATGTAAATTATAAAACTTAAAAAAACCTAAAAATAGGTTGAAAAATAAAACATGAATTCGAAATTACTGCTATAATTTCTTGAATAAATCAAATTATTCGTCATGACATTCAATAAAAAATCCTAATAAGATCACAGATAAATTGTAAATAATATAATCCCTAGCAAAAGTAATAAATTGCAACAAAATTAATTATTTATAGTTAAGTGAAAATTGACATTTCTTAAACTGACTTTAATGCTCTTGCATATATATAAAAACTTACACGGAAAATTCGATTACTGTATAATATTACGGTACAAGGTAAGGGGAGAATTTATGGGTGGAATGCGTGTGTGGGCATTGGTGTGCAGTGCTTTGTTAGCTGGTTTGTTGAACCAGGAACTGTGATATGGAATAACTTATTTTACAAGGAATGGTGTAGCATATTATAAATAAACCATTGGTAATTTAATTAGGTAAATCTTTGCCCGTAAGAAAAGTTAAAATTTTTACCTAGTGTATTCGTTAAAATAATTATGTAAGCGTAGATAAGTGCTTGTTTATTAAATGAATTATATCTGTCATGCAAATATCATATGATGATATTGACATTACCGTAGAAACGAATATCTATTGTGATATGACATATTGAAGCCATATATTTCGTAAGTAATTATACAAGTATTTTTTATTTTCTTTAATTATTTCTTGTTTAGTAGAGTGCTTTTTTACTTGAGATATTTGCCTACCAATAGTATTAGACGACTGACATTATAATTTTTATGTATAACATATTTATATCTAAATACGTCATTATTGATCGATATTTTTGTATCTGTCGCGTGGTGATATCGGGAAAATGTAATAATTTTAAATCTAGCTATGCGTTGTAATTATTCAGACTTTAGAGTATAAGTTTATATATTTAGTTCTGAATTATTATATTCAGATTTTCGGACAATCGAAATGGCTCGTCGTAATGAATGTTTGGAATGTAAAGTATTTGTAGGAGGCTTACCGAATGATGCATCAAGTGAAGAAGTAATTTTGTAAAAATCGAAATATTAAATAAATACTTACCTAGATTTCCATTTATTTGTTTATTCAAAAAATGAATTACCTTACAGCGGAATCTATAAAAGATCTGTAGCATAATACCGAGACAGATTATTGATATGCAAATGTATTTATCATTAAAAAAAAATTTTAAACTTTAAAATTAATCCTTCTTTGGAAATTTTTTAATGTATTTGAGTGCAAAGTTTGCATCTTTGAATTACGTACTATTATATTATTATTGGAATCACTTTGATTGTCGTATAAATAATCAGTCCCATTTTTATTATTTTTTTGTTTTTATTAGAAACTCCATCATGTGTTTCACCTTTCCGTTTTTTATTTTTTATGAAAACTTGTTGAAATGATAACTATTTCAGTTAGAAGAAGCATTCAGTAAATATGGTCGTATAAAAAAAGTCTGGTTGGCGCGTCGTCCACCCGGTTTTGCATTTGTTGAATTCGAGGATAGTCGAGATGCAGAAGATGCCGTGAAAGGACTGGATGGAACGTAAGTTCTCCATTTTTTTTTGTTTTCATACTCTTAAGTTGAATATCTTAGACTAAATTTGATTTGTAAATGTCAGTTTGCTGATAACATTTCATTTTTTCCATTCAGTTGTTTTACAGTTTTCTTCGTAGTTCCGATTTTTCTTACCTTCCCGTTATTTAAAAAGACGACTATTACAATTTGTCGAACTTATTTGCTCTCACTTGATGAAATTTGATTGATTTGAAATGTTGAGGAACTATTAGAAACTAGTCCATATTTTCATATGTTGTTCTATTTTTTCTTTATTGCGGAAAAATTATTTTGCATCCGTGTCGTGTGTGAACGATATTTATCATGAAAAGAATATATATATATTATAGTATGGTGAAGTGGAAAATTTCAGACGCATTTGTGGTGTCCGCCCAAGAGTGGAATTTTCGCATGGTGGTTCGCGCCGTGGTGGTCGAGGAGGTGGAGGTAGACGTCGTTCGAGGTTATTTATTTTCTTTTAAAAACAATCTGGTAGTGTCTCGGCTTTCATGTAGTGTAGTTCGAATCTTTTGCATTTATTTATTTTTCATGATAATTTCCACGAAAGTTTTATTAGTTTTTAACAATGCGAAGAAAAAAGAATACCATAGTATGAAATTGAAATATATATTTTAGCCCGTTACCACCATATCAGCGTTTCCTACGGAACTCGTTTTATGAGTTCAGCTTTCGCTCACTCCATACTACTACTGCAGTATCATTGTTCTGAAACTTTGCATCCGACGCTTCAGTTATTTTCGCAATCACACTATCTCTGCATCCTTCATTTTTTACATTGCCGGCGGGTTCAAAGTCTTCGAAAGCTGATCAGCTTGCAAAAAAGATATGGAAAAAAGGGTCATCATCTTCTAAGTCTTCAAAAACGCTTCATCACTATCCAAAAAAATAAAATTAACTGGCTATTATGATCTGCACAATTTTATTGTTATAAACGACCGCGCAGCTGCGGTATCCGTTTACTTGCTGGTCTCTGCCAGAGATGTATCACGTATACGTCACCGCAAAGCTTCCACACTTCTTTCTACTTGTACCACTTAACTCGGTAAGAAAATTTGCAGTAGGAATACCTGAGTATATATAACATAATATATATACTAAGACTTCGGTTAATTTTTATTCACGTTTAACAATTTGTTGGGTTAAGAAAGTAGTATTAGCTACTAATACGAGGGTTTTACGAATGGTTCCAATGAGCCGAGGAAGCATTACTATGTATCAAATACTGAAAGCAAGTGACCTACGGTATTTGGAAATAAAATAGTTCCATAGATCATTTCGAGCCTCTTTCAGGACTCTAATGTACTTCCATTTCGGTGTGCTATCATAGCAATTACCGCAGTGTTGCATAACTGATAAATGCTTACATATTGAAAAGCAGGAAGATCCTCTAAGCTATCAATATTTTAATTAGTTGATAGTCTAAATGAAATAGTTTGATGGTTGAAAATGACAATGTAAGCTTCTTTTTGAAGATTTATGGACAGTTTTAGTCCGACATATTGTCATTCAATCACCGAAAAATACCATCATTTTGACCTGATATTCTGGTGATGTTTCGCTGAGAGGCTGTTTATATTATTTAGATTATACCATTTTATGATATGCACTCTGTTTCAATGATTTTATGGGATTCTCTTTGATAAACCAACTAAAAGAGTTCTTTTTCTCAAATGTGGAGATATTTTCGGACAACAGAGTGCATGAAAGACATAATATTTTATTTTTATTTTGATAAGATTTGCTATTGTACACTGGTTATCGTCCAATTTCCTATTTCTAGGACACCAATACGCCGACGTTCACTCAGTCGTTCACGCTCACCACCACCGCGACGATCACCGCGATATAGTCGTAGCCGTAGTCGTAGCCGTAGTTCGAATCGGTTAGCGTTTTTTTCTTACAACCTTAGTTTGGATATTCTTTTTCTAAAACAGTAAAGATTAAGCGCAGTTTGAAGTGGTAATAAAAAAAATAATATGCTTTTGATTTATTGCTTTTTTGTCATAATAGTTTTGCTTCCATGTGATTATTTGCTACACGAAATCATGCGATACTCACACTTCAACTTCATAGATTCATTGCGAAATGCATTTCCTCTAAATTGGTTCATGCTTTATAATGTTAAAATCCTACTTCTTAATTTAATAATTTATTGAACTCTTCAATCATAAAATATATCACTATCAGCAATACTTTTACTCAAGATAATTTTAATTGACTTTATTTTAGAGATAAATGAAAAGATCAATTGCAGTAGTGCATTCCAGTCCATTTAAAGTAAATCTCTATCGCTGCGTCTTGTGGAAATCGACAATACTTGCAATTTCATCTATCAGTTTATGATTCATTTCGCTTCATTCGTTATCCCTAATTTGAAAACAGTTTATGTTGAATTAGGTGAAAGGATGATGGAATGTTGCGCATTATGAAAACAGAAATATTCGTTCCCAAAATTTGCTGCAACTAATTATTTTTTATCATTCATCTTTACCTTCATTAGTCAAGAAAACTTTTCTTAATACTTTTGCAGTCGAGGTTGGGCCGGCAAAATCTTTCATTCATTCATCTTCAAAAACGAAATTAAAATTTTTTTTTTGTTTAGTTTTTTAATAATTAATTTAGCGTATATTTGCAGAACAAACAATATATGATATAAAGACCTAGTAAGATACTGCAGAATTATTGATTGATTTTTATCCTTGTTTATTCTTGGTTTAACATAGAATTCTGTTATGGTTTTTACAAAAGCTTTTTTGTTTGAATGACTTCGATAATTTCTGACTGAAACAATAAGAAACATTATTATATTCAAAAATTTCTTAGGAAGTAAGATTAATTGCAACAAAACATTTTATTCGAGATTTTTTTTATTTTATCCACCAGAACTACTACATGATTTAAAAATGTTGAAACAAAATAGAAAATAAATTCAGAATTGAAATGGTGTACATGAATAAATGCTGGTGAGAATCACATTTTTTGGATTTTGTTGACTCAATTTATTCATCAAAAAGACTTTACGAGAATTTATCAAAAAATATTAATGCCTCCGAAGGAGAAATCATTCCTGCCATATCATAGCACTTCTCTTCCTTAGTTTTTTATTACTCGACATTGTTTTACACTTTTTGTATTTTTAGAAATTCGAATTTTTGAATTTAATTTAACTCAGTAAGCGTTGTCATGTATTTTTGACCATTAAATATTATTTTTCATCTTTGATTTTTTGCTGTTTTTAGATGGGTATAATGCCCAGTTTTTTATGCTCACTACTCTATTATATCGGTAAATGTCGGTGACATGAGGATGATGTTAATAGTGTGATTATGAGTGGTGGATTATTCGTCAGTTATCAATAAGTAACGGTAGCAATGGGCTGTATCGGAAAATGAGTTGATAAGAAGTTTTAGTTTTATTTAATTAATGGCGAATTCTCGGTATTTTAATCAAGACAGGGAAAAGTTCGCTTTTTTATCGTTGGCAAAGTTTCGAAAATTGCTGTCATCTCATATTATTTCTCCATTTTTTTTCATTATTTTGTGTAAAGGTTGTTTATTTTCTAACTTGCTTGCTGAATATGTCACGACGATCTGATCCACTTGATTGCAAAGTATATGTTGGAGGCTTACCACAGGATGCCACATCTCAGGAGGTCATTCATTTTCAATAATAAAATTTGCAGTAAGATATTTTGCAATATTTTTTCGTGATATCCCTGTTTAATCACTCATATAAGCTAATTTTTCATACCAAACTTGTAGTTCATGCCTTGTTTCCTTTTCATTCAGAAAATTTAATTTTTCGTTTTGTTTTTTTAGCTTGAAGATGCCTTTAATCGTTTTGGTCGTATACGTAAAGTTTGGGTTGCGCGACGCCCACCAGGATTTGCGTTTGTTGAATTTGAAGATGCACGAGATGCTGAAGACGCCGTAAAAGCATTGGATGGGACGTAGGATTGGTTTTTTTTTTTTGTTTTCTCATCTACGACTTTTAAAATATTTCGTTTTACTTTTTAATTGATATCTATATTTCTTCTCATTTCAGAAGAATATGTGGTGTACGTGCTCGCGTTGAAATTTCACATGGTCGTCGAAGAAATGGAGGTTATGGCGGTGGTGGTGCTGGCGGAGGTGGTGGTTACTATGAAGGTGGTCGTCGACGTTCAAGGTATGCCTTAATGATTTATTCAGGTTTTTTCTTTTATTGTCTTTATAAACAGATAATTGCTATTTCTTTTCCTTCTTTTTAGATCAAGCTTACAAATATCTTGCTGTATTATAACTTACATAAGATTGGAATTCTATTGCAAGATGGAGTTTTTAATTTAAACTTATTGATGCTAATTTTCCCTTCTCCACTAAAAAAGTAAATTATATGGGGCAGAAGTAATTTCTTGTCAAAAAAATTTCCAGTACATACATAGATCATCCAACTTGCAGGCAAGTTAATAGTCTTTTCGTTTTTTGCCATCTCTGTAGGTCATACTGTTTTTATTGTCATGATATTAAGTTAAAAGGAAAATAGAAATAGAATTAGTTATGTAAGATTATTTTGTAAGAGTAAAATTTCCAGATGTTTGGGAATGAAAAAATTTAGTTATTTTAGCCTATCCATGTGGTTACCACTACTACTGTTACCACAACCACTACTACTACTACTACTACTACTACTACTACTACTACTACTACTACTACTATTACTACTACTACTACTACTACTACTACTACTACTACTACTACTACTACTACTACACTACTACTACTACTACTACTACTACTACTACTACTACTATCACTACTATAACAGCTCATCTCAACATCAGCACCTACTTCATCTGCTTTGCAACTACTACTGTCAGTTCTGCTTAAACGAACATCTTCATAGAAGCATTACGATTTTTCCATTACTTCATCGATCTTCGTCGCCATACGTTTCTCTGCAACAATCATACAGCAACAGGAAATTTCCTCATGAAATAGGAAATTCCATAAAATTGTACGGACCTACAATTCGGTTGGTTTAAATAAGGTATGAGCGAAGGTACATCCTTCCGCAATATTCTACCTATCTTACTTCAATACAACCAACCAAGCTCCTGCGTTTGTAGGAGCTACTATTTCAAGAGAATCGAAATAGTTCATGTTGAAAAGAAAAAAATCAGTACAGTTTTCTTTCCCAACAGTTACTATTTTACATCGAACAGCATTCATGATTATAATTATCGTTATCATCATTATCGTCGTCATCAGTCATCGTCATTATCATTATCATCATTCATCATTATAATCATCATCATCGTCATAATAATCATCGTCATCATCATCTGCATCATCGTCATCGCCATAATCATCGTCGTCATCAATCATCATCACCATCGTCGTATTTTCAGTCATCATTATGATCATCATCATCATCATAATCATCATCATCTAAGCAATATCCATTCATCGTTTTTGAATGGTAAGAAATTCCAATTTCGAAAAGGAGAGCATTTATTTCTCCTTTCAAAAACAAATTTTTTTTTTTTTAAACTAATATTTGATGATTTGAAAAGCTTTTTTAATGTCTTTTTTTCCATCCAAATTTTTTCCATGTTTTTCTTGTTTTTTGTAATCTTTTTGATAGTGATAATGTTATTTAAAACATAGTAAATTCTTCTTGATTTCGATAAACCACTATTTTCTGTTATGATTTTTATAAACTCCAATTTCTTATATGACTTTATATGTTAATTTCATTTTCATAAAGTTCCCGAATCTTAGTTTTCGTTATCGAATTTCTGAAGCTGAGAATCCATGTGAACATATGGATTGTATTTTATTAGATTTCAGATCTTGTTTTTATTAATGACAAAGTTATCTTTTGAAATGTAAATTTGAATGAATTCGTCACATATGCTATTTCATTCATTACAGTCAGTAGTGGTTTATCGAACCAGTAAGTTTGTGCTAAATATTATTGTTTCTTTTTGTTAGCAAAATTAAGCAAATATAAGCTTTGAACATAAAAGTTATAGGAATTATAAATTATTGTATTTTTTTGAAGGTCACCTTACTACCGAAGAACACGTAGCCGTTCTATTACACCACCACCACGTAAATCGCCTCGATATGATGAAAGACGGAGTATGAGCAGAAGCTTGAGCAGGTAAAGACTCTTTAATCTGATTAAAAATTGTGTTTAATGAGTGTTTTAAAAAAAGTGTATTAGAAAGCGAATGAAATAAAGCAAATATAATATGAAAAAAAAAGTATGAAAAATTTCCATACCTTTATCATTGCTTCGTTATTTTTAATTGAAAGAGGAGAAAATGAAGAAGAATTATTGATTTGTAGGGTTTATTAAAGCATTTGCAAGTAAATGATAATAAAATGTTGCTAGAAGAGATTATGGATGAATTCCGATCAATCAAAATTCAATCATATTTTGTTTTATCACGCTGTTAATAATACATAGTTCAAATTTTTTATGCGTTATCGTCAATAAAAAATCATGAAGTCCAAATTTTTCATACATGAGTAGGAAGCATAAAGTTATTTTATTCACGCCGTATAAAAAATATTATATTAAATATACTTTTAGAGAATGATCGAGACAGTAGTAAAAAGAAAAGACTTATGGTTAAGTTCCGACCTAATTATTTTGCATGTAGGAAATTCTTTTATGCATTTCTAGTGTTGAAAATATAGTAAAAATTCAAATAATGGAGTTCGGTTTGGAAGTGTTTTGTTCATTTTACTGTTCTCTTTCTTTGATTAAATAATCAATAATTTGAAAAGTCATATTTTACTGAGGTTAATTCGTTCGATTTTTATTGTTAGATTGTTGCAATAAATGAGGTTGTTCATTAAATCATTCTATATAAAAAAGAACGCTGCTAATAATGCCTCTTTAAACTATATATTTTCATAACAATTATTGTATACGATATATATGATATTCATGGTGAAATTATTATTCTTATTTTTTCGTCTTTATTTTAAAAGAGTTTTGACATTAAAAAAATATATTTTTTTTTGATTTTATTATATTTGAAATAATCTATTGTTTTACAAATAATCGTTGTACTTTATTTGATATGATTATGTTCCCATCCAATTTTATTTTTTTGCAGAAATATGTTGAATAAACTGTAATATTAATAATTTTTGATCATTTGAAATTATTTCTTCTTTCTGATCCTGTTGCTGTTAGAGTCGTAGTCAAATCCAAATATATGCATTTCCTTGGAACGCTCGAAAATTCTTCAAAATATCTGATTCTGATTAATCTTATAATTTCGAAATTATCGAAATAGACCATGATTAAACCATAAAATGATTGTAGAAATGAACTGGAATTTCTTAGAGTAATTTTATAGCAATATTACTCATGATATTATACCCTGATAGATTATATCGATCCACTATAATTCATCATTTTTAAAATAAAATTTTCGACGTTTAGCAAAAGGTGATCGAAACAAGTTGGTACCATATTCGTCTTGTAATTTCTGCGCACGATCTAACATAATTTGATAACGATTAACAAATAATGGTTTCATCGTTTTTTTCAAATCTATTATCTGCAATCAATAAAAATTGCAATACTAAATATTATCAAATTAAAAACAAAATAAGAGTGATAATATTGCTAAAAACATTAATATTTAAATTCATGTAAGGTTTGCGAGGATTTCAAATGATATCAATTTTGGACTTAGAAGATAATACCTTTTCAAGAATTTTAGAATACGGAACAAGATTAAGGATATTTTGAATATGAGCTTACTGTAACCTGCAGAAAATTTCTGGAAGTTATAAGGAATAAAACAAAAAATTAATGGAAGTCAAGGATTTCTATCTCATTCTTTTTTTTGAATAAAATTTAATCATTTTGGGAAAACGTGTTATGAATTATGAATGAGTAAATATGAATTATTACTGATAAATTAAAAGTAATGTTCGAGAAGATAAATGAAAAAACAAATGAATTAAAGGAGCAAAATATGCTAAATAGAAATTCAATAAAAAATAATTATAAAGAATTAGAAAAATTACATCCAAATTGGAGTTATATCCAAAAGCGAAAAATAAATAAAAATTCAAACCAATGAATTTTATGCTTAATGAATTCAAGATAACCATTTTCTTTTCTTCGAGATCACTTCTGGTCGGATCTTGCCGAAATATATCGACAATTTGAATGGCATCTATTACTAATGATGGCAATTGATCTATTTCGATACCAAGTTCTGTACGTTTTTCATAAGCTTCTTTTTCTACTTTTTTCAACTTTTCTTCGAATACTTTCTAAAAGAAATTTATAAATTTTGAAAGGAGTTTTACATAATCTGCTTTTAAATAGCAAGTGAAATGATGATGTATAATTTTTATGATTAGCTCCATAAACAATAATAGCAGGAAATTTAGAATAAATACATGATAATAATTAATGAAAAAAAAACTCAATCATAGTTTTTTCTATTGTCTAGAATAATAATTATCTGGTATATTAAGCATATTTAATAAATTTTTTTAGAGAAATTTAAAAAAAAAAACTCAACTATAAAATTGGGTCCTTCATTTTTTGCCCAATTAGATAATTTCATATAAATGATATCAATGTCTTGCATCTCATTATTTGCAATATTTTGAAATAAAACTTGACCATCACTGGATGCTTTTTTAGACAATGAAGTTAATAAATGAATAATTCGTCGTTTTTGAGCATTAACTATATCGGAAAAATTTAATAGAACAATCAGAAATAATAGGATAAAATTCAGCAATTGCCCAGAAAATGAAATCATTTTTGTTATTATTAAATAAAATATTAAAGCGATTAAAATTTCATATATAATATTAGATGTTATCATTTAAATTACATTTTTTATGTATATATGCTATTTATTATTTGCTGAAATTGAATCATTTAGTTTAAAATTATTAAATATTCTCACGGCCTTATCGACATTTTGCGGAAATTATTGGATTACAAAACGACAAATGATATCATTTTTTTCCTCCTAATGATATAAAATTATTGCATGATACATTAGTTAATAGGAAGGAAGAAAAGATTTAAATTATTAACGAGAATGAAATTTTCTATTTGATGCAAAATGATGATATCTATTTAATTATAATATCATAAATGCGATAATCATTTTTTATAACCAATCATTCATTTATTTATTTGCGTAAATTGCTGAAATGAAAAATAAAAAATATTCATTCTATCAATTTTTAAAATAATTTTAGGCCATATTGCTTAATCATAAACAAAAGTTTAAAAATGACGTATTATTTTATTATTAGTATTATAATTGGATAGAAGATTCCTTTCTACTTTTTCTATTCAAAAACAATCATAGTTATATTCCGAAGATTCATTTTATTGGTAGTTGATATTTAACTTATCATATGATAAACCAGTAAAGTGAGCAGCACTCTTTATTAATCGAAAGAAGCATCGCTTTTTTTTATTTATTTTACCACAATTATTATCATTATCAGTGTTATCTTTCTTTTCCAAGGTATTTAGTAAATCAACAAATACATGTAAACATGTAATTATTATACTTATGCGGGTAAAGTGAATTAAGTCTATAGAAAATTTTAAATAAATTCTTTGTCATATTACCGACAGAATTTACAACATACTTTAATTCGCATCATATCACTTTTTTCTCAAACATTTATCGACTTAACTTCTTGTCATAGGTTTTCCTCTTTTTCTCTCCCTATTTTTCTGAAGATTCACCAAAAAATTGGAAGAAAAACTTGACGCCGAATATTCAGAAGACTTCAAAATTTAACGTTGCGAGATAATTGTGAGATAAATAATTTTCATATAATTTGAGGAAGTACAGGCCAACATCTCCGTAAGATTTATGTGTTAAAAGTGAGTGAGGGATAGGGTTAGGGGGGGGGGGGGATAAGGTTAAACCATCAGATTTATCGGTCAGGAGACAAGTTGGAGATAAATTTGAAGCATTAAATTTTAAGAAGACGCATATATGCGAAAGAAAAAAAAAAACATTGCGAAATTTGAAAGGCCAAGACAAATTCATATCAGGTAAGAAAGTGTATCTTTATGTAAATATGTGGAAGAGATTTTCTCCGTTCAAAAAATTTGACACTTCAACTTTTACCGATGAAAAGCCGCACAAAGTGGAGTAAAGAAGAATTTTACTCGAACAAATAATTTAAGAAGTCATATGCAAAATATTTTGGAAATACATAAAATAACAGTGATAATGATAGCCATTAATTTTTAAATACTTTTAATTTGTCCTTGGAATTGCAAAACCTGTTGACTTGCTCAGACTTCTTTACTTATTAAAGCTTTTTAGTAATTAAATTATTAATTTAGTCTAAGATGCCAACTGTCAGTTTAAATTTAAGATACACTTGAATGCGAAAAATTTTGTCCCAAGTCGACATTCAAATTTTTTTCTACCAGTTGTTCCGAAATTTTTAATAGTATGTAAAAAGTTTGAATTTAGATTTCGGAGCTTAAATATTACAAAAATGCGATGTTATCGGGATAACCGAAGTATTTTATAATTTAAATATGCTAGAAATAATCAAGATATCTTGTTATTTAATATCTCGACATGATAAAAAGATTTTGTAATACGAAGTTATTTTCATGTTCCCTAACAAAATCCATCTCTTTAAAGGTCGATCTTATAATTATTAAAGAATATTACTCACTGCATCATAATCATCAAAGTCTGACCCACTCTTCTTCAAAGATTGTAACCAATCAGATTTGAACATGTCATCCTTCAAGTCATAGGGTGTTGTTAAGAAATTGTAAAAATCTTCGCCGTAAAAAAAGATTGTTTTTTGTTAGAAGATTACTTTTCATTACTCATTACTTCTTCATTACTTCTTAATTACTTTTTATTTCTTTTTTACTCATTTTAACTATGATCACTTAGTCGGCGAGCGATTTTTTCTAACTTAAATATCAACAAAATCGAACGACTTCTTGTAAAAGTATTTATCTATTCGCTATATTTCTATTAAATTTATATATCGTAATTGTGACGAATAAAATCTGTCACAATGAAACTTCGTTACACTACAATTCTCTATCCACGCTTCCTATTCTTCAACATCACAAGATTAACCTTTCACGACAATTTTTTGGTGCCGAGGTGAGATAATTCTGATTAAATCAGCTCAGCAACCAGAAAAGATTGTAAAGATTTTTGATGAAGTAAAAGAATTTGATTTATCATCAGCGGATTGAAATTTACCAAGAGAAGAATTACAACGACGAGATCAAGAAACGAACTATTAAAGAGAAAATCAAAGGCTTTGATTTTTACACTGATTACTCACATCAACAAATCAAAATTGGTTGAGATTACTTAACAGATAACAACATCGCAAAGGAAAAAAAAAGAAAGATATACTGATATATCGATGAGAGCAAATATATTTTAAACTTAAAAAATGAAGCTAAAGAAGCTGTCATAACAGTCACGAATTTCAATATCACGAGACTCCAAACAAATAAATAAAATTTTTATTCGAATTGTAAATAAATGCTAGTGCTTGTTTTCTTGACTTAATTAAATTCACTTTCTTTTTTTTATTTGTGTAAAAAGGTCCAATTAACATGCTAATCTGCCCATTTGATCTCACAATGCTTATACTGTAATTGGATCTTTATAGTTTTTCCGGTATATTTCCGGAATGTTTAATGTAAACCACCCCCACCTTTTAGCAAATATAGAGCTCCTTTTGTTAATAAGGGATGCTACATCAGTTCTGACTGCTATTAGCTTGATAACTCCGATTCCTCGGGAGGAATACCCCGTACTTGTATCTCCAATATTTACTCTTGATCATATATTGAGACTTGTTCCATGGTAATTGATATCCGGATTATAATAGAACTTTCAATTGGCCGTACATTTACACTAAAATCAATACGCTATAGAAGTGTACATAAATCAAACTTTGAGAAGAATATTTTCTTTTTTTTTGTTTTAACACAAAAGAGATTTATATTGTGATACAAAACGCACCGACAATAACTTTAAATATTTATCACGTTGATTATGAGCTAGCTTTACAACGATTAAGTCAGTAAAAAAAGGAAGAATTATCTCTATAAAAGGAAATCACTTCATATCACGTAAATCGTTACGCTACCATTATTAACGTTTAATGGCGAAACTATAGAAAAAAGTTGGAGCAGTTTCAAAGCGATAGTTCATCTCAAAATATTCCGGGCATCCAGAAATTGAATTACTTCATGTCTTACTTCAAAGGAAATGCTCTATTAGTTATGAAAGGTATCATATCGTTCCGGAGAATTACGATAAGAGATGTTTTAAATTTTGTAAATTTCTTATCATCGAAAAATCACTCTGCGATAACACTCAATCAAAAAAAATGATCGACAATTGAAATCATCCATTGAAATAATGAAAAAATTTTGATGACAACTGGTTGCTGTGGGTGAGAATTAGCAACACTCTAATATAAAAAAGTCTTTATTGGCAATTCCTGACAGAATTAGTACTAACGAAAAGAAAAAGTCCCTTGTCGTGAATTAACGTGAAATTTCATAATGAAAGAAAATATAAAGATACATAAGTGAATGTGTTAGAGATTATTAATTTGTAAGCCAAGATGTTGTAAACGGATTCATATCAGTAATCTTGTTTATCAGTGATCATGTTTATGTGCTCTAAATAAAGCCGTTAACTATTGAGACCGACCTCAATCATTATATTTTTCATAACTCATCATCCAATACAAGCGAATGATTGATTCTTATATAATGAATCATTTACTTAATTCTCATCTTTGTTTCCTATTACCAATCTTCTGTAATAAAATACTGTAATCTAATTGACATGTAAATATTTCCGATATGATAACAAAGTTTATTTGCAATGTTTAAAATATTTTCTCATCATATCACTTGCACATAAAATCTTTGGAATTTGTAATCAACTTTATTATAAAAGGATTGTTATCTTTTAGAAGAGATTTTCTTTTACTCTTTAACGTTGCGTTGATTTGACTATCCAGGCAATGGTGATTATGTTGCTCATCTCAATTTCATTCTCAGGTCAGTCGGATAGACAATATCAAGTATTATGGTCATTAATTTGTCGTCTTATCGAAATCTTAATCGTTGAATTCGTTGTCGTGTTAGAAAAACTTTCTAGTATTATTGATTTAATAAGTTTGTGAGTGGTGTCTTTGGACTGCATTATTGGCAATGTTTTGGAGCTTAAGTGGAAATAAAGAATCTGCAACTCTGTGTATTATGTTACGCAAGGAAAATAAAGAACATGCCTACTATATCACTAGATGTATAACTCTTAATGATGAGAAAAATTAATAGAGCTTGAAACAAAACAAGTTTCACATAATATTAAGGGAGAAAGATCAGTTCTAGTTACATTGAAGCTAACTACAAAATCAAAAACTGACTACAGAATTAAAGAAAGCTCTATGGGTATCATAGCTAGAAGATCCTGTCGCATTTTGCAATAAAGACCACTGGAATAATCAATGTCATATTTATCCCACGCTCAGGTACTGATTAGAATGTTTGGAAAAAATCTACTCATTTACTAATTTCTTCGAACAGGACATGCAACAAATAATTTGTGATAAAAGAAAACTTTCATGTTTCCATATAAAAAGCGATGCTATGTCCTAGCAAATATGAGGGAGCTATTCAGATGATGGAATAAAATAAAGAAAAAATGGATTCGACTGTAATAACAAATTCAATAACAGGAAAAAAATCGCAGCAAGGTAAGCAAATTCTGCTTTTATGCAAAATGATCTATTTAATTAATCCAAAAAATCCAGAAAACCAAAAAAAGGAAAATTTGGCATCGACATCAGGTTACAACTATCCTTTACATCTAATGATTTAAAGGACCGATTGAATTTTGAAAAAATAAAAAAAAAAAGCTTTCTCCTATTTAATCGAAGTATTCTTCGCTTCCGAACTGTGGAAACAATGATAATGGCTGATATAGAAAAAAAAAAATTTCTCCAGATGGAACCGCATCCATCAGAAAGAAATTACGCTCGATTCATTTTTTGCGGAAGATTCAGGAACAAGCAAGTGCAGATAACGTATGCTGTTATTCTTTTAAAAAAGTTTCAAATAACATCACTTTTTTTTTTTTTTGTCAGTTACATTTAATTATCACCGGGCAAATCATGGAAGAGAAAATTGCTCTCGAAATAAGAAAAAACTTTTACGTTGAGAACGCTATGTTATCAGCTAGAGAAACAGAGGAAGTTCTTAAACATTAAACAGAAAAAACGAAACCTATTTTTAATGAAGATTGAATAAATATAAGAGAATTTCTCTCAAACTATCAAGAATTTAATGCAAAATTTTCAGTGAAAGATCAAGCAAAAGTACGTCAAATTAATAAAATTCTTGGTACAATTGCTATCATAACAGGGAGTGTTATCCGATTGGCACGATTAGGATTGACGATTCTGATTAATGATACAATTCAAACTGTTTCTTCAAATTTTATGGATGAAGAATATTTCTTAGAACCAAACCATAAGTGAAGAAAATAAGAAAACGCTTACATCTAAACAACACGTTAAGAAATTACCATTATTCACAACCGTTTCTCAAACCAAACATAAATTCATGTCTGGTATCAACTGAAGCGTATTCAGCATCCGTGTATGTGAGAATTTCAATAAAATTCAAAAAGATAAAATTTTTTTGGTTTTTGCTAGATTTCTATTGCGCTAATAAAAGATATGGCAATAATACCTTGACTATAATTAATCACAGTACTCGTACAAAAAAGAGCTTCTTAATTCGTAATAAAATAATTAGTTTTCGAGAATGTAAGAAAGATTTTGCGATCTGATTCTCAATGTGTATTCAATTGGGTGCAAAATTAAATCACTGATGTTTGTACGGAATTGAATCGAAAAAAATAAGAAAGACGAAATTTTCTCTCATCATATTCCAAGTAAACATGGTCCAGCCGATGTGAGAACAATAGGATTTTCACCAAATAAAATCAAATAATGATATGCAGTAGCAAGAACCAGCGTAGTTAAGAAAAAAAACCTAGGTGGTGCAATGAGAATTCAACTTCAAAGAAGATTACGGAAATGAAAACGAAAAAGGAAAAATCATTGGGAAGGCAAGCACTCAGTTTCCTATCCAAGAAATAAGACTTATTGATGGGAATCGTTTTGGTAAATGGTTAAGATTCTTAAGAACGACTATATAGATCCTTAAATTTATTAAATTAACAACAAAAGAAAAAATATTATGGATACAACTAATATCAATTGAGAAAGATCGATTTACAAGCGACGACTATAAATAAATTGGCAGAGCGGGTTTAGAAAAGCATAATCGGGAAGATTGACTGAAAAAGCAATTAATAAACAGAATTTCTGATATAATAAAAATGAAAATTTATGAAGATCAAAGAAGCGATTGAGGAATTCGGAATTAGAAGATGCTAGCAAATACTCTATTTAATTGAACTTCTCATACATCGAAAATATAAAAAATTATATCGTACTGGATTTACGCACACTTATTCGAGATGAGACGTAAAACAGAACAGAAACGAAAAAAATCATAAACAAATGCATAGCTTGTAAATAATATACTTCTGAACCATTCAAATTATCGATTATGTCTGATCTTCCGAAATCAGGGCAAACGCTCCAGAATTTTCCCTCTAGTTGATTTGACTATCTAGATTTTCTTTCAATGAAAAGCAACACTGGGGTAGCTAGAAGTTGAATAGCATTATATACATGTTGCACGATAACAGCATGCACTTGAAACTGGTTAAAAGATTATTTGCAGAATATTTTTTGCATGTTTTAAGAAGATTCGTTGCTCGAGAAGCGGTCTTTCCAATATCAGCAGTATCGGTCTGCTTCTTGTAAAAGTATTAATCCATTCTCTGAATTTCCG
Organism: Dirofilaria repens; assembly: GCA_008729115.1. Taxonomy (NCBI): domain Eukaryota; kingdom Metazoa; phylum Nematoda; class Chromadorea; order Rhabditida; family Onchocercidae; genus Dirofilaria; species Dirofilaria repens. The sequence continues at coordinate 57,585 of SNRZ01000152.1, forward strand.
TTAAAGATAGGTATTACAGGTGCGACGAATAAAATTCTCACAATGAAATTTCGCTGCACTACAATTTTCACAACATCACATGATAACCTTTTAGATAGATGTCGCATCATAATATATCAAATAATGTAAGTCATAAAGCGAAATTATTGCTAAATGATATTAGATCGTTAAAATTTGCATAAAAATTATACACGATAAAGCTTTTCTTTCAATTATACACGAAGAAATTTATTCTTTTTTCATATTATTTCATTTATTCAAACTGATGTATGAAGCCATCAGAAAAGTAATCAGTGCTGAAGAACTGGTAGTTATCAACAGCTAATATCAATGTAAACAATGAATTTTGAGATGTTATCATATATCAAAACAGAATTTTTATGATAACGGCAACTTCAAATATATGCATTATTGATACTCACAAGTTGATATAAAATAAATTGCGTTACATTGTGAAGGATGCAAAATTGTCATACGATGTGCAAGTGTACTAAACGATCACCGCTACCACTATCACTTTACGGCTTTGACAATAATAATAGCATTGTCCAGTATGTAAATGCCAGTTATATTTCACATTTTTTTAAATTGATAATCTTTCCTCAGAACTGCAATCAATCGTCATTCTGCATATAATGCCACATCGTTGTGATACAAAATCCGTCAAAAGAACTTGATATCAAAATTACTAAAATGTTTCGCTTGAAATATTCCGATGATCCAAAAAATATCGATATTTAGAGCGACTACCATTTCAACTTAATTGGGATTCCATGAAATATTTGAGATTTTAAATAATTACTTTCAGATTATTATTTTGTGACGTTATGTAATCGAATTTGATACGTTATTAGAGAAAAAATCTTTATTTAGATAATACTGATAAATGATAATCTAAAAGGTAACTACTGGAAATCTCTTCAATATGAATATTTAGAAATTCTTTTATTCAATTTATTTTTTATCTAATTTCTAAAACCACTAAATTTTTCGCTGTACATTTTTCTAATGCTTTTAATGATTAATTACAGTTAACATTTAATTCTAAGGAGCAGTAATGGAAAAAACTTTGAACTCGTTCAGAGAAATAAACAAAAATATATATTGACATACCATATTCATCATGTAGTTTAAGGAAGAATAAAAAAAGATTAAGATTACGCAGTTTTCCATGACTGATTAAACATTGTCATTAAATGCATTTCTTAATGTAGACTATGTCCTTTCGTTAATTGCCAAATTAAATATAAATAATCAAAACGAAACTACATCAATTCAAATAATATCTTATCATGAATGGTATTACGAATATAATAAAAAAAGGAACAGATAGATTTAAGCTGCTTATCAGACATTGAATCCACGAAATGTTGAGTATCTATTTTTCTGTCATATCAAAACTTGGATCGTCAATTTCTATTTCATTTCTAGCAATTCAAAATAAGCTAGAGAAAGTTTTTAGAGTTTAGCTTATTGTCAACTGAATTCCAGCGCAAGAAAATCAAAGTCTGCTGAATTCTGTTATTTTAAAATGATTAAATTGGTCATTGTTTTCATAAAATGAATGAGTTCAGTAACAAACTAAAACTGTTGCAATTCTATTCATTTTTTACTGCTTTGATCTATGGTAACTAAATTAATTTATAAAAAAGGAAATAGATTGTAAGCTGTTTGAGACGAAAGAATAATAGTTAACAAAACAATAAAATGATTTTAATCATTTCATTTTATTTCGCTTCATTTTTTCTATTTTATAAAAAAAGGAAACAACCCAATAAAATTTTTCAGAAAAACACTTTAAAAAAATTCATTTTCAGAAAAACGCTTTTAAAAAGAAGAAAATCAAAGTATGAATTAGTAATAAATGGAAAACAGTACTTAAAAATTAAACAAATATCTGTTTTTAAAAAAATTACTTAATTCAGACATAAATGTTAAAAATTATGTAATATTTTAGTTTTTTTTCAAAAAATTAGTCTTCTTAATTAATATGAAACTATGCCGAAAAATGAAACTATAACATTTATGACATCGGAGAAATAAGAATGGAATTTCGAAGAATATATGTCAAAAATATTTGATTCTGTTGAGTAGCGATGATGTAAAATATTGTTCTGAAATTGATTTTAATAGCATAACTTTGGTTTTCGCATTTACCGGTATATTTTGATAAGGAACTTCAAATAGAAGCCGGAAAGAGCTTGCTGTTTTTATTATCTGTCACACCCTAAAAATACTCAAAAATTTTTCTATGATTTTGCAAAATAATCTTCCAAATGAATATAATATTAATTATTCGATTATTGGTATTTGAAAAAAAACAAAAAAAAAAAACTGGGACAATACGATGGGCATGCCGGAATAGTTAAGTAAGTGAGTCATTTTCAAAAGGCTCCTTATATAATCTCATTAATTATCATTAGAAGATATGCTGAATTGAATAAGCGAACATTTATCAATTTAAAAAAACATACACTGAAAAGACCTCTCCCATCATCTTGATTTAAGCGTCGATCCAACATTATATCCATTTGTCCTGCAATTTATTTTCCAATGAAAATCTATCATAATGAAAACTCTAAGAGCAAATAAAACGCATTATTTTCTTTTTCAAAGTTTCATTATAAAAAACTGGCGATGATAAATTTAAGACTTGCAAAATGGCTCAGCAAATTTTGCTATCAGTATTTCTTATAATGATCGTTATCTATTCATTATCATTATTATCAGCAACAAGTTGTTCATAACTACTTATTATTATGTTACCATAATGTTCTTTTTTCATCGTTAAAATTATGAAAAAAAAAGGTAGAAATTATTTAGCATTACCATTAGCAAGGTTTGCGACTCCTGAAGGTTGAGCACTCAAAATCGTCATTCGTAATGTATCATCTTCGATGAAAGCTGAAGCAGGCATAGGATAGAAATGAGCTTGTAATGGTAATTGCTTGAATCGACGTCGTTTCACCATCTGAAATAATATTTATTCTAAATTAAAATTTGGCATAAAAACAAGAAAAAACATTTCCATTTTCAACTAAAGCAAAACTATAATTGCATCTATATATATATACATATATATATATATTATATATATATATTTTACGTGATTGACAAGTGAAGAACAATATATGAACATATTGACGATAGCATTCATGGCATGCTTTAATTTTTTGTCACATCATTTTCTTTTTAAATTTTTATTGATTTAATTTCTGGTCATAAATGATTTTTCCTTTCTTTTTTCATTGTCTTAATTACACACATATTTGACTAAAATCTATTTTTTTTCTTTTCTTACTCGTGACAGATTTTTTATCTTTTTAGAACGGGTTTGAGAGAAAAATTACTTTAAAAATGAAAATTTTTACTGTAGAACATTATTTTATCGCATTTTGTTCCATCTTTAGATCAAAATGAATGAGTGATTTTTATGTAATTTATTAAACATATTAATCAATTGATTCTTTTATTCCTTATTGTAATTTTTATAATAAATAAAACCTTTTAATATGTTATTAATGCTATTATGGAAATAATTTTATTAGAGAAGTAAATCAAGAAATGCCTCTGTTGATGATATTATATGAAGTATAACCAGCGATAGATTTTATATCTTTATTGAAAAATATAAATATAATTAAAAGATTTAAGGAATTAAATACTCAATTGTTAAATAAATTATTTCAATTTGTCTGATTTTTATGTTGTTCAGAATTTCATTCGCTTCTATTATAAAAGAGTTATCAAAAATACATTTCATTATCTTCGATATTGCTTAGCTCCTGCCACTTCTATAAGATATAAAAGATAATTTGATAAATCAAGATAATTTGAGAAAATAGAACAGAATAAAATTTTAAAAGCCAGATTTTTAGAATTAAAAATTTGAATCTAATAAAAATTGGGTTCTTCATAAGCATTTAGAAAAAAAGTTTAATAATTAAAATATTTTTCGAATTGTGTATTTAATACAAAAACTTGTTTTTTGAAATTAATAATATATATAACTGAATAACTTTGTATTTTTTTTACATATTATATTCATTAAAATTTTTTCACTTATGTAAGTAATATGAAAGAAATATCAAATTTGATTGATGAAACTATTTCAAATATGATTATAGAAATGGCTGGTTATGATAAAACAGTAATATCAATAAAAAATGGATTGAAATTAGTGCGATTGTGTGATAAGGATTTGAATGAAGTGATGCAATTTTTGATGAAACATTTCACTCCTTTTGAATCAACAGGTCGATCAGTGGGAATGTTCGGCTATGATGAATGGGAATTGACTGGAGGTTGTTTTTTTTTTTTTTCTATTTGTCATTTATTTTCAAATCATATTAACATCACATTGTTCAAATTGGTTATAAAATATATATATATATATATGGTTATAAAATATATATATTTATTCCTTAAATACTTTGTATATATAGTATGTGAAATGGATTATATATATACTATATTTCATTACCAATTAAATTAGTCTTTACATATGCATATATGAATATAGAAATTTATTTCATTTCCAAATGAGTTAATCGTTGAATATGATTTATAAAATTTTGCGGGATAATACTGTTTATTATGAATAGTCTCCATAATAATTATTATTAATCTCTATAATAAGTAATAATAACAATAATTTTTAATTTATAGCAGCTTTTAAAAAAATTTTTGACTAACATTTTCAAAATTTTATTTTTTGCTCAAAAAAGTTTTATTTTAAAATTTAAATGTTATTTGTTTTTCGAATGCAAAATATTTTTATAATTAAAAATTATTCATTTTTCAGCAGCAGCTCGAAGATGTCTCGAGTTTCCATATTCTTACGCTTTTAGAGACGAGAATAATGAAATAATCGCTGCATGTATAAATGATATAATAGAACGATTGAAATTAAATGAAACAGGCAAAAAAGAAGTACGCATTAGACATAACAGAAGTTATAATTATTGCAGTGAATATTATTGGTATATATTTAATAGTTTAAGATGTATTGATTAGCATTTTAATTTTATTAAAAATAAATAAATCAACTAAACAATTTTGTTTAGAATGATGAAATATTTAAGGCAACAAATGAACAAGGCGGAAATCAATCCAAAAAAAGACAAGTAATTGAAATGGATAGATTGATTTGTACATTGGAATCAAAGGTTTGTTTTGAATAAAAAAAGATTGTTTTGTGATAGTAAATCATTGCATTTAATTTTTAATAATATAATTAATTCTGAATTTGAAGCAGTTCAATTCCAGATGTGGCCATTAGTGCCATCTTCAATTACGAAACTTTTAAAAATTGTTGCCATTGCAACGCAAAGAAAATACGGTAGACGTGGATTGATGCACGAATTGATGACGTTTGATTTAGCAGAACAAAAAGTAATGGCATTCAGGGTGCAATCAGCAAAGCTACGGCATATAATTCTCAAAAAGTTTGCTCTTTGAAATAAATAAAGAAAAATGCAAAAATGGGAAAGAATCAAGTACTAATTAAAATATTTTCCACTTAAATTTCTGCATAATCAACCGATTAGTTAATCAATACTTATAAATTCTTAAATACTTCTTCTCATTTACAAAAGATTCAATAGAAAATCTTTTGTAAACAGTCAACGATAATTATTCAATAGAAATCAATATTAATGATTTTTTTCTCAACAATTATTTGTTTTATTTGCAGTTATTCGCCAAATTGGGCTATCAAGTTATTTATCAAATAAACTATGATGAATGGTTGGACAACGATGGCAAACAAATATTCAAATGTGATGACGGGACAAATTGCGCTCAACTTGTTTACAAGTCGTATTGACTGAATTAATAAGGTATAAAAAATAATTTGAAAAATGCTTGAATTATTTTCAAATATGAAGGAATGATGTAACTTTATTTTATAATAGTAATCATGACAATAATGTAATAATAATTGACTGATAAAAATATGCTGTAACAACATAATCAATTGTAGTTATCAAAAATTATTCTAATAGTAATAATAATGTAATGATAATAAAATTGTAAGTAGTAACAACAATCATTAAAAATTATGCCGTATTGATAGCAATGGTGAAATATTATAAAAAAAAGTTTCAGCAAGAGTATTACTGCAGAATTATGAATATACGTCATTAAAAATTTGCATAAAAATTATACACGATAAAGCTTTTCTTTCAATTATACACGAAGAAATTTATTCTTTTTTCATATTATTTCATTTATTCAAACTGATGTATGAAGCCATCAGAAAAGTAATCAGTGCTGAAGAACTGGTAGTTATCAACAGCTAATATCAATGTAAACAATGAATTTTGAGATGTTATCATATATCAAAACAGAATTTTTATGATAACGGCAACTTCAAATATATGCATTATTGATACTCACAAGTTGATATAAAATAAATTGCGTTACATTGTGAAGGATGCAAAATTGTCATACGATGTGCAAGTGTACTAAACGATCACCGCTACCACTATCACTTTACGGCTTTGACAATAATAATAGCATTGTCCAGTATGTAAATGCCAGTTATATTTCACATTTTTTTAAATTGATAATCTTTCCTCAGAACTGCAATCAATCGTCATTCTGCATATAATGCCACATCGTTGTGATACAAAATCCGTCAAAAGAACTTGATATCAAAATTACTAAAATGTTTCGCTTGAAATATTCCGATGATCCAAAAAATATCGATATTTAGAGCGACTACCATTTCAACTTAATTGGGATTCCATGAAATATTTGAGATTTTAAATAATTACTTTCAGATTATTATTTTGTGACGTTATGTAATCGAATTTGATACGTTATTAGAGAAAAAATCTTTATTTAGATAATACTGATAAATGATAATCTAAAAGGTAACTACTGGAAATCTCTTCAATATGAATATTTAGAAATTCTTTTATTCAATTTATTTTTTATCTAATTTCTAAAACCACTAAATTTTTCGCTGTACATTTTTCTAATGCTTTTAATGATTAACATTAATCAATATTTACAAACATTTCTTTAAAAAATGGAGAAGCGAAAAGAAAAACCATCGCGAAAGATACGATTTACATTAAAGAGAATTTTAGTTTTTTTTTTTTGCAGTGAACTCTCAAGAAAAATTCCAGAAATTTCTTTTTAGAAAAAAATGGAAAAAATAAGCTCGAGCTAGTTCAATGTAATTGTAAAAATTAACATTGGCATGTCATGATGCCATCATTCACATTTGAAGTAAGAGCAAAAAAGAATAAATCCAAATTACATAACGTTCCACCAAAGAATATTTAATTACTGCTATGCATTTCTTAATGTAAACTGTGTCCTTTTGTTAATTGCCAAATTAAATATAAATAATCAAAACGAATAATATCTTATGATGAATGGTATTACGAATATAATAAAAAAAGGAACAGATAGATTCAAGCTGCTTATCATACGTTGAATACGTAACAATGTTGAATACCTATTTTTTATCATATTGGAATTTGGATCACGATTATGACAAAGAAGAAATACATAGACTCAAGCATAATTTTACTATTCCTCTGTATTGATATTAAGTTTCGTGGTATTTCGATTAGGATAAAACTGTTAACGGTATGCGTCTTCCATTACAATTCGACGTCAATCATCAGTACACGTAAGTCGAATAAACAAATTCTTTTAACACCCGTTATAAAACTCGACGGGTTAGACTATATCGTGACTAAAAGAAAAAACTTTTCACGACAATTTTATGGTGCAGCGAAGTGAGGTTCGGTTAAAACATGACATCATCAATAATCGGACTCATTAAACCCGTGAAGGAGAGACTAGAAGTTCTCCTTACCGAAATAAGGGAATTAGACATCGAACCTCCGAAACCAACTTTAACGACAGATGAACGAATCCAAATATATGAAACAAAAAGACGGCTTCTGGAGGAAGACATAATGCGATTGAAAATGTGTATTCAATCCACTGAATCAGCAAATGACAAGTGGATTGAATATACACAAAAAATAATAGTAACAAGAAGGACAGAGGAAGAGGAGGAATATAAAGAAATCACGGAAGGAGAAAAATGATCTACAAGCTGATACATGAGGCAAATAAAGCAATCATCGCGCTATCTATCAAAAAATTGATTGTGAGATGCAAAAGATAAAACAAACTGCAAAGCCTGGCCAAGAACTATCAAAGGAAACAACGAAGCCAACTCCATCAACTTCCTATGCTAATATTCATCTTCTCCAAATGTCATTACCCATTTTTAATGGTGATCTGCGATTGTGGAGAGAATTCTGGAGCAGCTTTAATGCTGCCGTGCGTTCACAAACTATCTCAGAAACACAAAAACTCAATTACTTAATATCTTGTTTAAAAGGTACTGCATTACAAGCTGTAAGGGGCTACGACATAGCTCCAGAAAATTATGAAGTTATTCGAAAAGTATTGGCCGAAAAATATGGGAACAAATCGATGACTATAAAACTATTATACAACGAATTGCAATCCTTGCAGCGAAATGAAAAAGAATGGATTGAAGTTGTTGAAAAAATAGAAAGAATCTTCCGACAGCTAGAGGCACTAGGAGAAAACCTAGAACTAGAACACCCTAGTATGGAAACCGCAATAGAAAGTCGATTACCGCGATGGATACTTGACAAAATATTCCATCAGAAAACAATCGATGACCTATGGTCAGTATTGAAGCTGAGAAAGTTTTAACAAATTTAATCAATATCAATGAACAGATAAAGACTCAATGTTCATTTTCTTATGTGGATAAGCGACGCACTTCTTCAACATTCAAACAGAATCCAAAAAAATATCAGGGATCTTCAGTATTAGCAACAATCCTGAGCGAAGTGAAGACGTCCTATCCAACAAAAACGAAAGAAGAAATAAAAACAAGGAGACCATGTACCTTTTGTAATCATAATCACTGGGACAGTGAATGCAAAGTGTACCCCACAATGAAGGCCCGAATTAATTGCCTCAAAGAAATGAAGAAATGCATTGCTTGCCTGAAGAATCATCAAGGAGAAGAATGCAAAAGAAAGGTAAAATGCTTTTACTGTAAAGCCAGTCATAATAGCGCACTGTGAGAAAAAAGGAATCAAACGCGATCAAACTTCACTCTTTGGCAGACAAATGAAGTCAACAAATGGGAATATTGTTCGATCAAACAGGAGCCAGCGACAATCACTCAAATGAATGCAGTAACAAAACCACAAGTAAGGAAACTTTATTATTATGCAAGGAAATTACTGTATTTAATCCATTGTTACCACAACAAATGGAAAGGCTCTGGGCTTTATTTGATGTTGGTTCTCAATTGTTCTTTATGTCAAGGGAATTAGTTCAACGACTCAATTTAAAGGAAACAAATGAACAGGAGATTAGAATATCTCCCTTCGATATTCAAAACCCTGAATCGTATATACCCACTCAAACACAATTCGATATACGAATTAATAAAGATGAGATTATTAAAATAAATGCTAATGTAATTGAATATTTGATCAATGAATTACATGTTGTTAAAATCCCGAAGGTCAATCAAACGATGAACTTGAAAAATTATTGGAGAAGACCAGATATCTTAATTGGTGCAGATTGTTTTTTCCAAATAGTGAAATTGGATAAAATCGAGAAATTAAATACTGGATTTTCATTACTTCAAACAAAAATTGGACCAATGATCGCAGGAAATGGCGATATAAGTCAACTTTGTCAAACAAAAATGATTCAGATCTCGAATAATATTTTTATGTCCGCAATAGCCTCAGGATCCGAAGTGGATAACTTTCGGAAACTAGAAACCATAGGGATACGAGACGAACCGAGTGCTAATGATGATGAAGCAGTAAAACAATTTAAGAAATCCATAACAAAGTGTAACGGTAGATATCAAGTGAAATGGCCATGGAAAGAATCCAAGGATAGATTAAGCAACAATTATGGATTATGCTTGGGACGTTTGAAAAATCTAATCAAACGATTACAACAAGAATGACTTCTCATCACATACGACAGTATAATCCAAGAACAAAAACAATTGGGCATAATTGAAGATGCTAATTTCGAGTACAAAGGAGGTATCGTAAACTATTTACCATGTCATGGCGTCCTAAATCCAATAAAGATACAACCAAATTGAGAATCGTATACGATGCTTCGGCAAATCTTCAAGGGAAGAAGAGTATAAATGATGTATTGTACCAAGGTCCAATAATATTACCCGATTTAGTAGGAATACCGCTACGATTAAGGATGATGGAAATAGTAATAGTGGCCGATATTGAAAAGGCATTTTTACAGATAGAATTATATCCGGAAGACAGAGATTCTACAAGATTCCTTTGGTTAAATGATATAACCAAAGAACCTTCTCTGAATAACTTGAAATGCTACAGATTTAAAATAATTCCTTTCGGAGTTATTTCATCGCCTTTTCTACTCTCAGCCACACTAAACTATTACCTGGAAACTTACGGTACAAAAATAGCCTCCGTGGAACATCTATGTGGACAACATAATATTATTTGTTAGTGGAATTAAAGAAGTATAAAAGTATAAAACTTACTGAAGTATAAAGAGACAAAAATTATTTTTAATGAAGCCGCAATGAATGTAAGAGAATTTCTCTCTAATGACGAAAATTTTAATAAATAAATAGCCGAAGGGGATAAACCAAAGGCAATTAAGAATAATTTTCTTGGCATCAATTGGTTTTATGATTTAGATATCATTCGTATTGCATTAAAACCATGGTGCGAAAAACAGATCACCAAAAGAACTATACTGCAATTTGTGGCTCCACAATATGACCCATTAGGTTTTATAATTCCATTGATGATTCCATTCAAGTTATTTCTTCAACATTTATGGAAACAAAATAGATCTTGGGATCAACGTTTAACTCAAGGAGACGAACAGCAATGGCACAAAATGATAAGAAATCGGCAAATCAAAGCAATCGATATTCCACGATTCGTAATAAAATCAATAAAACATCTGAAGATTTTTACCGACGCATCCAGCGTAGTATATGCAGCAGCAGTTTATGTGCTTAACACCGGACAAGCAAAAGAAGAATCAACTTCCTTCTTAATATATGCCAAATCACGAATCACCCCGACCAAAGGCATACCGGTACCTAGAGTTACTATCAGTACTAATTGGCGTACGAGCTGCTTAATTCTGCATTAGAACAATTGGAATTAAAAGAAATACCAGTAACCCTATGGTCGGATTCGCAATGTGTCTTATTTTGGATCAAAAATTATTCTAAATGGACTCGATTACTTAAAGTAACTTTGTGGGTTTTGAAATTCCTTAAATTAAGCCTCAAGGGAAAATTAACTGGTTACAACCAATGTCAACATAAGATCTTATAACCAAAACTAACTATGAGATAGCTGAATGGGCGCTAATCAAGCAAGCGCAATCAGATGGAGTGAATGACCAACAAATAAATACTTGGAATTTATATGTAGATGAAACAGACGACTTATGGCGAACAAGAGGTCGGCTAGAAAATGTAGAATTGAACCTTGAATACAAATTTCCTATTTATCTACCGAGAGATAACCATATTACTAAACTTATTATTCAGCACAAACATGAAGAATTATATCATGCGGAAGTTAGTTATACATTATCTGAATTACGAAGAAATTTTTGGGTACCAAAGGGCAGATAAACTGTGAAACGAATTATCAATGAATGCATGGCTTGCAAACGATGGAAGACCAAACCGTTTAAACTACCATTAATGCCCAGTTTACCGGAAAGCCGTGTAAGAAAGTCAAGAGTATTTGAACAAATAGGCTTCGACTATCTGGGACCACTTTCAATCAAACCTAAACAAGGAAATATAAAAAGATGGATAGCGCTTTTTATTTGCTTTACTACAAGAGCAGTACACTTAGAACTAGCCGAAAACCTATCAGCAGAGATATTCATGCATGTATTCCGCAGATTTGTATCACGACGGGGATACCCTAAGCTTGTTTTAAGTGATAACGCTAGCCAATTTCAATTGGGATTTAAAATCCTGATGGATCAAGCTAAACATTTTCTGCTTCAAAAGAAATATTATGGAAAAACACTATTCCTAAAGCACCTTGGAGTGGAGGTGTTTACGAACGGATGATAGGATTGACAAAAGCAACTCTTAGAAAAGTAATAGGTAAAAAACTTTTATGGGAAAGAGAATTAATAACGTTAACAGTTGAAATTGAAAGTATACTCAATACTTGTCCTCTAACTTATATAAATTTTGACGAATACAAAATTATTAGACCTATTGACTTGATATCATCTGATGTCTCTCTAGAAATACCAATGGAAGGAAATAATAACGATGATGAATTCAATCCCTATTTACCCGATACCAAACAAAAATTAGTCAAATACTGGTTTAATAGCATCAAAGCGTTGGAAGTATTTTGGGAAAATTGGAAAAATGAATATCTCAGCAGTCTTAGAGAACGTACACAAAGAGAAATAGCATCTCCCAAAAGAGTAGAAAACAGGACTCCACGTATTGGTGAAGTAGTCTCACTAAATGAAATGGGACTACCAAGGAGTATGTGGAAATTAGTAAGAATCCTCAAACTTAACGTTGGAAGAGATGGAAATGTCAGAAGTGTAATGCTACAAACTCCTAATGGAAGAATTCAGAATCGACCAATCAATTTACTTTATCCTTTAGAAGTAAATGATGAATATAGCAGTGAAATTCGAACAATGGCTACAAAGGATAAATTAAAGGAAGAACCAATCGCATTTCGAACAAGATGGGCACAAAGAAAAAGGGAAACGATCCAGACAGGTATTACAGCCAAAAACTTATTATTAGTAACCGCTTTTCTTTCGATATTTCATCCAATTACTTCAACTAAGGATTGTAGATGGATTTCTGGTATTCCATCTAATCTCCCACAGAAGTGGGATTGTGATGTACAATTTACTGCAAATTTCACATTACATGAGGTAGTAACATATACCAAAACTCACGTTAGAATACCAGCTTTTAAATGCAGTAATATCACTCGAACTGTATGTACTAAAGCATTCTTTCGATTTTCTCTATCTGTGGAATCAGACTACCATCACACCAACTACCTCACACCTTTGCAAAGAACTTGATAAAAAAAAAAAAAAAAAGGTTGAGTGAAAGTGACCTCAAACAAGTACCTTATAATAAATGGAGAACTCTAAATAATGTTCAATATTCCTATGGATGGCTAGGAATTCGATGCCAGTCGACGAGCAATTTTTTATTGCAAAAAGGAAAAATCTTCATCTATGATGGTAGAGAAACAGTATCTAACCTCAATACAATCCAACATTGTCTAATAAAAACCGGAAAATGCATTATAAACACCAGCATTGTTTTATGGGAAACCTTGAATAAATGCTTATACCGAGAAATAGGAAATTATCAGGCACGAATATACGATGACCACATTATCATCGATGAACTTCAAATGGGATTTACCTTTAAGGACATGAAACTATTAATTCGAAAAATTGCCAAAGCTATGGATAGCAATATCATAATTGACAAAAGGAATATTGCAAACTACAATCAAAATACCAAACAAATAGCTTCAACTTACCAAAGTCCTTTACTTATGATGGAGAAAACTGAATTAAAGACAACTGACCCTGAAAATATCAAATTCCAATATCTTTACAATACTCTCCAAGAAGAATTTCAACAAAAGTTTGATAAAATCTATCGACAGAGCTGCCGTAATCGCAATAACTTAATAACTCTTATTGAATGGTTATCACACAACAATCCTACTATAGCAGCTAATCTAATAACAGATGTAATCGCTAAACGTGTCAACGGAAGTTTGCAAATTGCACCTTGTAAGCCAAGGAAATTCGAAATGAAATCAATAAAGTTCACAGTGGCATTATTGACCACTTCGAAATTGAAAGGATGAATGCTGAGCTAGAAATCATAGCTCAACAAACTTGCAATAACTATCATGTCAGTCAGTTCAATAGGACTTGCGGGACGAAATCGATGAAGAAGGTAAAGCAGCTAGGATATGAAGTCGACAAAATAACCGAATTAATACAACAGGAATTGGATGCCTTTGTGAGACATTGGCGACTCATCACTCTAGCTGTTTCCATTTTTATAATTTGCTTGATAATAGTTATCATTAAAATGAAATTAGAATTATTCTGTTCTACTATCATCTTTGTTGTATTAGGCATTCAAATCCATCGACAAATCCGACTGAAATAGATTTAATCGTCTCATTAAAAGATCAACAAGATCAAAACCCACTCATACACCGTCCTAATCAAATAGATATTTTTAAATATACTCCCGAACTTGAAATCTTCTCAGTCGGAGTGTCGCAACTTTTACTATTGCGAAATTTTAAATTGTTGCAATTCGATGAAATTTATAAAGCTTATCATAATGTAACCAAATTTTAATCAAATAGGAGGATTGTGTCTCATTTTTTGAATGAAGCCAAAGATCAAGTCATACATTTTTACGTCTCAACATGGACGGACTACTCAATGTTTCAAACTGCACATTGAGGCAGTCCGTATAATTTACATTATCAAATATTAAACACATCAAATCACAGACTTTGTTTAAATTTTTAACTAAACCCCTACTATTTCTCGATATATAAAAACCCAACGGAAATTGAAAGTGACACATGCGCTTTTGGCTCACACACACACACACACACACACACACACACACACACACACACACACACACACACACACACACACACACATACACACACACACACACACACACACACACACACACACACACACACACACACACACACACACACACACACACACACACACACACACACACACACACACACACACACACACACACACACACACACACACACACACACACACACACACACACACACACACACACACACACACACACACACACACACGCTTTTGGCTCACACAAAAAAGGACGTTTTTATTTGCTCCAGCTACTATCTATCAATCAACTCCCTTTCGATTTCGTCATCACCAATAATTTTACTATTTCTCTGTATTGATATTAAGTTTCGTGGTATTATATCGTGACTAAAAGAAAAACTTTTCATAAACTGTTTTATAAAAAAACAGCAGTTATCACGGAACTGTTCAATGATTTCAATTTTTTTTCCTATTTTATAAAAATGCTGGACATTCTGATCTTCCTAAACAAAATTTTTCAGAATTTAAAAAACTAACAGGAAACAAGACCTAAAGATCGGGCTAGTACTAGTTTTTAACGTACTTGATACAGATACAAGTGCGAGGAATTATACAACTTCTCTCGTTCCTGCTTTCTTGTTTTTCAATAAATTAGTTTCCTCAATTAGTATCATTTTAGTCGAAAAATGAAAAAAATCATGAAATCAAGTCGGAAAGTGAAACTAGCACATTTATGAGTTAGGCGAAATAAGTGTGAACATAACTTTGGAAAATATATGTGGAGAAACTTGATTCTATTGAGTAAAGTGATACACAATATTGTTCACAATGATAATATTTCATATGTGGTCTAGCATAAATTTCCGCATAAAAATATTTAATTCTGTCAAACAGCAATGATGCAAAATATTGTCCAACAAAGCAAGAAAATACTTCATGCATAATCTAATCTAAATCTTCATATTTACTAATATCAATACAAAGTTTGATTTTCAATGAAGGGATACGAGATCTCGAGATGATGAAGAATTTTATTGCAGAAAATAGTATATTTTTATTATTTGATACATATACCTTTACTGAGTTTATGACCATTGCTGAAATCATTATTATATTCGTATCCATGGCAATTTGGAATGACCTTGTCAGTAAACGCATATTGCAGGAAACTAACGAAGAACCATCAGCTTTGATAAAAAGAGAACTCGAATATTTAAACCAGCTTGAGCAAAGATTCTAGAGTTTCGATTTGATCTCGCGGAAGCTAGGCATAGTAATTTTTTTATTAATTTAAGAGATTCTATGGTCCAACGTTTACAAGCCAAGCATTTATTGAAAACTCATTTATATGTCAGCCCTCCCCTAGATATTCAGAATTTACACCTATTGCCATCACTTAATTCTGAATTCTCAAATTGGTCTTTGATTTCCATAATTTTGTCCCCTTCGTTATAAAATGATCTCCATTTGTTTATTTCTACTTCCGCTACTCCTTCTGATTCCGATTGTGCTTGTTTAATTAACATCTATTCTACTGATTTGTTATCGTCTTTGTAAATTGATCTTTCTCAACTGACACTAGCTGTTGCAATGATATCGTTTTCTTTCTTTGCTAATTTTATGAATTTAAGAACCCAGCATTTATGATTTATATTTTTAACCATTTTATGAAGCGAATTATTTATTTTTTTTTCACTATTTATAAAATAAAATTCTTTTTAATGTAAGTTGCTGTAACTTTCGCTTCTCAATTTTCAGAATCGTCTTCGAAATTGAATTTCCATTGCGATCAGTTGTTGTGTTTTCTTTAATCATGTGCACTTCCTACCACGGTTCATAATTTCCAAGTTTTTTTTTTTGCATATTAATTCTATTAACTTCGATATGAAGGTTTTTTTATTTTTCACAATTGTTATGAAAATTTTTTTGTGATATGATACAGACGAATTTTGGTGGAAAAAGTTTTATTTAAATGCGTGAAACACACATCAGATGATTTCGAGATCATTTTTATATCGATGATTTTCAGTCTTTGTAGTGGGCGATGGCTTACTAAACGAAGAGTATAGTTACCAGAACAAAGGATAGGATATTATGAGAAATTTTTTGATACAAACCGATGTATATGTGATAATAAAAACAAAATGATAAAAAAAATAATAATATTTGCATATTTGTGAAATAATTTTATGTCATATTGCTTAAACGTAAACAAAAGATTATGAAAGACCTGTTATTTCATTCTTAATATCATAATTAGATAGAAAAGAATCTTTTTTTCTTTATTCAATAACAATCGATGTTTTGCTTCAAAGATTTATTATTTGTCGATTGGTATTTAAAATAGTCATATGATGAACCAGTAAACGAGCAATAGTTGTCGGTTTTAAACCAAGTAAATTAAGTGATTAACGATCTTTTATCAGTCGAAATATTTTAACAACCATTTATTTTGATCACTACCACTATTATTATCAATATCAACATTATTTTTTTTTCAAAATATTTAACAAATTAATAGAAATAATCAAATATATGTTCACAGATGATAAATATACGTATGAAATGTAAAATATTTGTAAACATGGAATTATTATGCTTATGAAAGTAAAGATGCGTTGAGTCCGTAAAAAATATCAAATAGATTCTTTATCATTTTATCGGTAGAATTTATAATATACATTCATATTTCTATTCTTTTCAAACATTTTTCGATTTAATTTTTATCACTGATTTTTTCTTTTTTCTTTTTTTATTTTTTAGCGTTCTTTTTTAAATAAATACATAATTTTTCTTTTCGTTGAAATTATGTCTATAGTCTTATTTGGAAATTGACAAATTTTTTCTGGGATCAATTTTGTTTGCTGAAAATTGATGAATTTTTTCTTGAATCATTTTTCGGAAAATGGTCTTTCTGAAATTGCTTATCTCTTCAGCCTTTTCTGATTATTGATTTCATCATTATTAGATGATGGAATCAAAGAAGATACAAATGCTAACCATTATTACCCGATAGCATGTGTTATTGCAAGTATTGATTAAAAAGAGGGATAAAAATTTACGAATTTTTTAAGTGCACTGGTAGCAGCAATGTTATAGAAATTTCATTCAATGATTAAAATCTATTTTTTCTCACATAAAAAATTATTTATTCTTTCTGTTTTTGCTTATGACAATTTTTTGAATAGTTTGAAAGAAAAGTTACTTTGAAAAATGAAATTTTTCATTGCAATACAATGCGTCATTGCATCTTCTCTATTTTAAATCGAAATGAATAATTTTTAAAAAACAAGGTACTCAATTACTTTATAATATACTATTGATTTCGCGAATCATGGATTTTTTTCTATCAATTCATTTTGATTTTTGTGCAGTTAGTTAAATGAATTGTTAAGATATAATTTTCGATATCTTGGCATATCTTTGTTTTGTAGCAAGAAAAAAGCTTTTCTTTGCCATAAAATGTTTGAAAATTAATAAGATATACAAATCAAATGAATATTTTCTATATCTATATATATTATATTTATTCAAACCTTTTCAGTGATGTAATAATATAAAGACAAAATTTGATCAGTAGAATTACTTTAAAATTAAATGCAGAAATGGCTGATAACGACAAATCAATGATCGCAACAATAAATGGATTGAAATTAGTACAATTATGTGATAAAGATTTCAATGATGTGATGGAATATTTGGTGAAACATTTCACTCCTAATGAACCAACAAGTCGATCAGTTGGTATATCCAGCAGTGACGAATGGAAAATGACTGGAGGTTGCTTTTTTTATTTGTCATTTTTCATTTCTAAATTAAATTAATATCATATTGATTTAATATAAACATAGAATTTGATTCCATTTCTAAATGAATTACTCTTCAAATATGATTCACGAAAGTTTTGATATAATACTACATATTACTGTTTATCGATAGCAATATAATAACCTCTCTAAGCAATTTTTAATTTTTATAAGAAGCACTAGTAATCGATAAAAGATTTACAAGAAAATTTTTGATCAAACACTCGGAATTTTACTTTTATAACCGAAAAAAATTTTGCTTTTAAATTATATTTATTTGTAAATTTACTAAATTCTATTTTTCTTTTAAATATAAAATAATTTTATGATTTGAAATTATTCATTCTTCAGCAACAGTTCGAAAATGTCTCAAACTTCCATATTCATATGCCTTAAAAAGCGAGAATGATGAAATAGTCGCTACTCGTATAGCTGATGTGATAGAACGATCAAAATTAAATGGAACAGGTAAAAACAAAGTGAGTTTTAAATGAATGCAACTTAGAATTGTTGCAATGAATATTACTGATATGTACTCCCAGGTTGGGCAGCAGTAAAGAACCAGGTTAGTATAGAACCTACGCTCTTTTATGCAGGAAGCATCTTTTGGATACTGAGTTACTTCATCATACACGCTCATCAAGATGAAATAGATGATAGAAAACTCAGAATAAAATCAATATCATTGTTTTTTGGTGACACAATAAAATCTTGGATAAAAAGGTTTTATTTAATCTCTTATGATATCACTATATGCAGGTATTTTATGATGGTTGAATAACGTTACCTATACTGCTTTATTTGCTGTGGGATCATGTTCATTTCAAATATGAAAAGATATTTGTGTGATTCTTTTTGTCTTTCATTGGTAGCATTTCAAACTTGGTTTATTACGATAAATTTGATAATATACCAACAGACGTAGCGATTACAATACCAATAAAACAAATTTAATGATATCAATAAAGACAGTTTTAATGATGACATTATAATAGAAAACCAGAGACCAAATAACGCCTAATATGACAACCCAGCTGACCTCAATGATTCACATTCTTTATAATGGCATTGGTGCTCAGTACTCCCTTCCTCTGCGTGAGTGGAAGATTCTGGTACAGTTCTGCAATTACATGAAATAGCGCCTTTGTTAATCACATGGGAATGAAGTTGTTTATCAGAGCTCAGTAGCGCAGTAAATTAGCACATACAATATATACCTACCGGTATCAAATCCAGAATAAAGGATTTACCAGTTCTTTCATTGTCATCGCGATTTCGGCGACAACTTGAAACCATAGGAAAGTTATTCATTTTTATAGTTTTATAAAAAAAAAATATAAACATCAAATTCAATTAATTATGTTTTAGAATGATGAAATATTTAAGGCAACAAATGAACAAGGCGGAAATCAATCCAAAAAAAGACAAGTAATTGAAATGGATAGATTGATTTGTACATTGGAATCAAAGGTTTGTTTTGATTAAAAAAGATGTTTTGTGATAGTAAATCATTGCATTTAATTTTTAATAATATAATTAGTTCTGAATTTGAAGCCAGTTCAATTACAGATATGGCAAATAGTGCCACTTTCAACTACGAAACTTTTAAAAGTTCTGATCGTTTCAACGCACGAAAATACACTAGCATGGACTGATGCACGAATTGATGACGTTTGATTTAGCAGAACAAAAACGTGATGATATTCAGGGTGAATTAGTAAAGCTATTGCACAAATTCTCAAAGAGTTTGTTGTTTGAAATTAGAAAAATAAAATATGAAAATCAAATACTAGTTAAATATTAATTTAAAAAGATTTCGTAAAAGTTTTGTGATAATAAATCTTTGCAATTAGTATTAGTGAGTCTTTATGCTTTCGAATTACGAAAGATTTTATTATAAAACCATTGTAAAAATAAAAGAATAACAATATTTAAACGGTCAACAATATTATTCGATAGAGATCAATATGTCTTATATAATATCTTTAAATGTTAATGATTTTTTTCTCAACAATTATTTGTTTTATTTGCAGTTATTCGCCAAATTGGGCTATCAAGTTATTATCAAATAAACTATGATGAATGGTTGGACAACGATGCAAACAAATATTCAAATGTGATGACGGGACAAATTGCGCTCAACTTGTTTACAAATCGTATTGACTGAATTAATAAGGCATAAAAAATAATGAAAAATGCTTGAATTATTTTCAAATATGAAGGAATGATTTAACTGTCAAAGTTTTAAACATTTATTTTATAATAGTAATTACGACAATAATGTAATAATGATTGCAATAGTAATGATAATTGACAGCTAAAAATACGCCATGATAACAATAATCAGTTGTGTTTATCAAAAATTATTCTAAAAAAATAATTGCAGTAATGTTATTTGTTTGAAAATTTTATGATGCTGATTGAAATGAATGAAGATTTAAAAAATAATTTAAATTATTTTCACTACCTTTATATTGATCTCTTATTATATATTGTTTATTTCACTTTTACGCCAATTTTTATGCAGTTATCATCAATCACAAGACATGCATTTTTTATTTTTATTAGAATGCATAAAACAACTTTCAGAAAAAAATAAATTAATAAATTATAGAAATTTTTTTTTGCAATTAACAAAAATGCAATTTTGTGCCTTTATAGCCTTTTTTTTGTCAATTAAGCAACATTCAAACAATCATAAGTTCATCATAAATTTAAAAAAGAAAAGAGTAACGCCGCAATACTCCAAAGATGTTATAAATAACCGACTGAGATAATCAAAATATTTTTGAATTATATAAACACCTTAGAAAAACAAGCGATTTCGTAATAAAATTGTCTTCATTATTCATATTTTCAGAAATAATAAATCATTCCCTTATCTATTAAGTTTTTTTATATATAATCATATGAATTATCCAAAAATCATGTAAATGTCTCCTAATCATAAATCTTGTAGAACTATTAATCTTATAATCATGTGAGTTGTTGACATCGAAATTAGCATCTCTTATTATGTTGTTGAAATAAACATCTTCGCTGTAAAACAATTCGCTATCTATTCGGACATTCTTTTGCGGTAATCAGTAATTCCGCTAATTCCGCTCGATAAGCGACACTTTCTAGTTCAATTTCCAATGTTTATCAAACCAATTTCCCAATAGGAATGATTACTTAATAAAAAAAAAAAAAAAATTTCTTTTAAAACTTCTCTGCTATTAAAGAGAAATTCAAATTATTGATTGTGTTATCATTGTTTCTCAAATATATGTATCATTGTTATGGCGAATGAGGTCCGTCGTAGCAAAATTTCGCAACAAATTTTCTATCTCAAACGTTCGAATTCCTAAGCAAACTTTTTTATTTTTCTTGTTAGATAACTGGATGTTTGGGATAGAAAAACAAAAATTAAGAAAAAACAACGGTTCCTTTATTCGAACTATCATCTACTTCGTACTCTCCTTTTATTATTATTTTCGGATTATTAAGCTTTTGTGCTAAGAACAGTTAATATGCTTCCAACAAAATTTGTAAAATAACTTCAGTGCGATTTTTTGGATCTAGAATTAATTTTCCCTAATTTCTTGCATCATGTACTATTGCTGATTGCTGATAAGATACTACATAATGCCATTGCAATGAAATTTATTAAACAGTCAGATGATGATGAAATAAAATTCCTTAATTTTGGAACATGGATATTTAAGCTTCGATTGACCGAACATCAAAAATACGTATGTATATAGTTTGAAATGCACGTTTCAAATTTTCCGCTTTTAAATCAATTTTTTATTTTTTTGGTTACTAAGGAAGATTATATTTTTAAGCAATGGATATATTCGGGGAAGACAGTTCAATTAAAAAGTTAATAATCCGGCAGAAAAAAAGTCATAAAATGAAATAAAGAAATAAAAAGAAACCTTCATGTTAGGGAATAGAGGAATAATCACCACAATAATTTCGCTGACTCTGACTATCGTAATTTATTACAGTAATACTTGATGGTTTGAGGTTCCATTATATTTGTCTGCTATTACTATTATTAAAAAGCAGCTGACGAAAGATAACTGTTTCTTTCACTCTTTTAAAAGATCTTCCAATATTGAATTCCTGAAAATCATATATGGAAGGAAAATTTAAGAAATACTACCGAATAATCAATCATTCCTTGTTCGTATGAAAATAGAAAAATTGAAAAAGAAAATATAAAATGTAAAAAAATGTAAAAAAACGAAAAAAAATGTAAAACGAAAAAGGAACATAAAAAAAGTAAGCACTAAAATTATAACAATATGGCATTATCATATTAAAATGTAAAACGAAAAAAAGGAACATAAAGTAAGCACTAAAATTATAACAATATGGCATTATCGCTTCGTACATTATCATGATCCTTTATAATGATATATTATTTTCAATTTATGTCCCATGTATGTTTACTTCAATTTTCAGTCTTATCTTTATTTAAAAACTGTGACAAAAAATATTCAGCATTTCCGCACAGAAATAATAGTGATTAATGATAATAATGAAAAAATAAGCTCGAGAATTCATAAAAATTCTTAGAATTCATAAATGAAGACTAAAATCTATCATCGCATGAAGACTAAAACCTAATAAATTTTATTATTTTAAAAAGACTGAATTTTTTACTAGTTTATAAAAGGAGTTAGATGAACTGGAGAAGCCATATGTATCACATTAATTACGTTCATTTAAAACTGTTTTAAATTATGAGGACTAAATCAATTTACGAAAGAATATTGCAATCATAAGTCTTGATAGAAAATAAACTATAAGCTGTTTCATAAGAAGCGATAATAATTAATAGAACTATTGAACGATTTTAATCATCTCCTTTATTTCGCTCCATTTTTCCTATTTTATAGAAATGGTGAACAAACTAGTTATCTTACGTAAAATTTTCCAGAAAAGATCTTTAAAAAATTATTTAAAGAAAATTAAATTGAAAACTAATAAAAAACTGAAAGCAATATCTAATGATCAGGCTAATAATGATATTTAACGAACTACCTGATGTAACATAAGTGTTAAAAATAATACAATTTCCCACTTTTCTGCTTTTTTATTTCTTATCAAATATTTTCTTAATTAATACCAGTTTAACTGGAAAAATGAGGCTATCACAATGATGATATCAAAGAAATAAACATCACATTGATGATACCGAAGAAACAAGCACTTAAACCATTTCGAAAAACATATATGAAAAATATCTACTTTTGCTGAGTAACGGAAAATGTACAGTACTGTTTACAAAGCAAAAAAAAAGAAAAAAAAAAACAATCACATATATTTGATACTAAGTGTTTGCATAAATATATTGATTCTGCTAAATAACAAGTAACGATTATGCAAAATTTGTCCTCAACAGAAAGCCATACTTCATGTATAATCCAACCTAAATGTTCGCACTTCCATTGGCTTTAATAATACATTATTAACGTCATCAGGATGATCGTGTAACATTGTTAATGATGTTTCCGTTATATGCGAAGGTGTCATCATAAATAAACGTTTAATATCAAGCTGAAAAAATATTAAATTTAGTACTTAAATAAATCTACTGGTTCAATAAATATCACATATTATCATCTTTTATCAAATAATCATAACTGTATACCATGGATCATGGAGTTTCATTATTTAAATTGAGATCGAATGGGGTCTAAAAGTTAATCTATAAGTCTGAAATCACTTTAATTCATTTTATTTTTTCAAAGAAAAGTTTATATTAATCCATCTAATACCATTCAATTTCGAAATTTCCACATGCACAATTTCAAAATTTTTAAAATCATTAAAGATTAATAAAAAATACCATAGCGCTGCACGTTTTTAACAGTTTATTAGTAAAGCGGCAATCAATACCAAAACGATGTAAAATAAGAGCATGTGAATTGCGAGGAGTAGAATGCGAATTGAATGAGTACCATAAATTGTTGGAGCTGCTAAGGTACGTAAAGTGATCAAATGTGTATAATCACATGAGAATACAGTATTCATCAACTTATGATTATCAACATAGCCTGAAACATATATTAATTTCAAAATATTATCTTCAGCAAGAAATTTATGCTTATCTTAAGTCATTTGGCAAGAATGAAGCTGAATGATGATAGGCGATAAGAGCTGATGCAATATAAATACTTTTAAATAAAATACATTATAATATCATCTGATGCAAATAATATATTAAGAAAAAAGGTAATTCAAATTTGAAAACAACGATGTACCTTTGTTAACACTATCCAACATTATTACAGGTGGGTATAACAATGACAGCATCCTGCTATAGGCTTGCGCTGAATGATAAGCAGTAACCCTGGCTTTCGCATTTACCGGTATATTTTGATAAGGAACTTCAAATAGAAGCCGGAAAGAGCTTGCTGTTTTTTTATTATCTGTCACACCCTAAAAATACTCAAAAATTTTTCTATGATTTTGCAAAATAATCTTCCAAAATGAATATAATATTAATTATTCGATTATTGGTATTTGAAAAAAAACAAAAAAAAAAAAACTGGGACAATACGATGGGCATGCCGGAATAGTTAAGTAAGTGAGTCATTTTCAAAAGGCTCCTTATATAATCTCATTAATTATCATTAGAAGATATGCTGAATTGAATAAGCGAACATTTATCAATTTAAAAAAACATACACTGAAAAGACCTCTCCCATCATCTTGATTTAAGCGTCGATCCAACATTATATCCATTTGTCCTGCAATTTATTTTCCAATGAAAATCTATCATAATGAAAACTCTAAGAGCAAATAAAACGCATTATTTTCTTTTTCAAAGTTTCATTATAAAAAACTGGCGATGATAAATTTAAGACTTGCAAAATGGCTCAGCAAATTTTGCTATCAGTATTTCTTATAATGATCGTTATCTATTCATTATCATTATTATCAGCAACAAGTTGTTCATAACTACTTATTATTATGTTACCATAATGTTCTTTTTTCATCGTTAAAATTATGAAGAAAAAAAGGTAGAAATTATTTAGCATTACCATTAGCAAGGTTTGCGACTCCTGAAGGTTGAGCACTCAAAATCGTCATTCGTAATGTATCATCTTCGATGAAAGCTGAAGCAGGCATAGGATAGAAATGAGCTTGTAATGGTAATTGCTTGAATCGACGTCGTTTCACCATCTGAAATAATATTTATTCTAAATTAAAATTTGGCATAAAAACAAGAAAAAACATTTCCATTTTCAACTAAAGTAAAACTATAATTGCAATTAGGCTCTTTTTTACATCGTTGAACATCGTTGATTACGTAATCTAAGATAACTTAAAGTATACAAAAATTCTAAAATAAACAGGTACGAATTGAAATATAGCATTAACCAATAAACCATTCATTAGAAAAAAAAAAAAAAAATCGAACGTTTTTTCATCCTCACATTTATATTGCAATTGCAACTTTCATATCAGCTTTCATCTAATAATTTTTATCCACCTTTTATTACCACTGCTAATATCAGGGATTGATAACGCTCATTTGAGTTTCTAACCTACATATCATAAAGAATATATTAGCTATAAATCTGCTGTAGCATAAAAAGTTTTTTTCTATTATTATCAATTTTCTAAAATTATTTTAAAAAATCATTCATTATTTTTTTCTTAATAAAATGATTATTACCTGGTATCCATTAAGATCAGTGAAGAACTCGTCGCCATTATTAATTTCTGTTTCTAATCGCATTGCTAATTCAATATTCTTAACATTATCCAAATGAACTATGTTTTCAATCTCTATCGATGGTGATAACAGCGACATTTTAACAATATGAGTAAAAGGCATATCTCCATCATTAACTATCAAAACCTAAAACGAACATTTCAAAATTGTTATGATGTTAAAAAATATGTAATAGAAATAATTATTATAGATTTCAGTTGAAAAGTTCGCGTATTGTTTAATTAATTGGTTAAATTAATTATTACTGTTATATCAATTATGTTTAATATACTTAATGTTGCAAAAAAAAGAGCAAACTATTAGAGTAACCTTTTTCATTACTATCCCTTGAACAGCTATAAATGATGGCTTGAGTTTGAATTGCTTCGCTGGACCATTTGGTAGAAAT
Source organism: Dirofilaria repens (assembly GCA_008729115.1). Lineage (NCBI taxonomy): Eukaryota > Metazoa > Nematoda > Chromadorea > Rhabditida > Onchocercidae > Dirofilaria > Dirofilaria repens. Next base: position 84,235 of record SNRZ01000152.1, read on the forward strand.
AAATATGCACCAGACGGATTGTCAGTACCTTTCAAAGGTGCTATAAAAAATAATACTCTAGATTATCGCTTGTATAATCAATATAATTTGCACTAAAATGTTAAAAAATTTCAGGTTAATTTATCATTTTGACCTACTTATAAGTGAATATAAAAAATTAATTCTGTTATAAATTGGAAAATAATTATAGAATAAACTAATTATCAAAAAACCTAAGAAACTGGATAGGAATTAACCAGACATAAATATCAAATTTAAAATGAACGAGCTAACATGGACTCTTCATTCTCGCTCCATACCAGACGAACGATGTGTTTACTGATATATTCTTTCCTTGTTTTAATGATACAGACTAAAAGATTTTTTTTTCAAAATTTAAAAAGAACGAAAGTGATAGAAGATGATTAAAAGAAACTTTTAGAAATCAGTATGTCTTCAAAAATTTTTTTCTGAAGTTTTGAAATCCAAAGGGAAAAAAATTGTCCATCACCGCGGATATCGAATTTTTTTTGTTTTATCTCATTTTTTTCAAGATTGTAGAAAAATTAAACTTACAGTTAAATGACCTGTTTTTGGATTAAATGTTGCTGATATCAAGCCATTATCAAAGATAAAATCTCCTAACGGTGCAATATCAAATTCACTGCAAAAGTGGAAGAGTAAAGAAAAATAAAAGTTAATGAAAAACAAAAGCGAATAAATGAAAGAAGATAATTCAATAATCCAAACTGCAGGTATCGTGAAATTGAAAATGATCTCTGCGTTTAATCAAAATTTCAAATTCCTAAAATAGCATTGCTTTTACTGAATTTTGGTTTTCAGAATGATATTTCATTCAAATAGTAATGAATGGAAAAAAAAGATTCAAAATAATGCTTTAAAGAATAACCTGCTCTGTAATCCAGTAAAACTCAATCGAATCATAGCTTTGTCATGTGGAGTACCGGATTTAAACAGATATTTCTGGAAGCTTAATGGAAGTACAGTTGCAACGAAGCAAAGCTGAAAAAAGTAAAAGGATAACACTATAAGTAATAAATTTATTAAAACTATTTTATAAATTTCAATTTCCAAAAATAAGATATGATTCACAATTAAACAGAACAGAAGAGAGATTTCAAAATCATACCTCATATAATTTCGAATTGATAACCCATTTATTGTTAATGAATTCAAGAACCGGACCAATTTGTTGCATAACAGTTACATTGGGCTTCGAAGCTAATACTACCACGGTATTCAAAGCATCAACATGAACACATATCGTTTCCATCCTTAGATTTCCCAATGAATTGAATAAAATAACTTCACTGAAATGAAATTTGAGAATTTTCGTGTTTAAAAATTAAAATTACTTGCCTATAATTTAGTGATTAAAATTATCTAATCATTCTATCTTTTCTATCTCTCCCCCCTAAATCCATTTGAAATTATTTTTATCCTTCCATCTTTATTTAATTTTTCTAATTAAATCCCTGAATTCGAAATTATTCTATTCTATTCGTCCAAAGATATAATCTATTGTAGATCAATGCAGAAAATTAAAAGCAAAACAAACGGCAAGTCTAAATTTGCAACAAAATTAATTTTAACAAGTTGTCCCAAAAAGTTTTAACACGAATTCAACTTGAAAATGCTTTCTATTCTAGCTCCAGTATTGTACAGTAAAAAACTTACAAAATCTCAATTGAAATTAAAATAATTTCAAATTACGATATTTCTGCTATTCTTCCCAAAAAAATGCTAAGATATCAACATTTATTTATTTTGTTTTTTTGATATTTTCAAGATCATATGTTCTGTTTTTACCTCCGTCTGCAATGGTGGTTGATTTTTCACAGTCTTGTTTATCTAAACTACATATTTTTACAAAGATAGGCCCCCTATCTTTATCTGAAATGCGATTTTCATTATTACGAAAAAACTATTTAATTTTTAAATATTTAGAAATCAATCGATTCGCTATTTTAAGGCATGCTTCATCAAATTATAGAATATTCCAGCGAAGCTTATTAACGATAACAATTCAAAGATAGCAATGATACTGCACAAATACTACACAAAAATTTTTCCAACCTTTCATGTGTCACAACGCGTTTTTCCGGAAGAGAATCAAATGCATGACGATTTTCTTCCTGAAAATTTAAAAATTCAGAATTTCTTCTCTAGAAATCTCTAAAAACTTATGTTCTCCAGATTAAGAATGCTCATAGAAAAATTGAACACAGACTTTTTACTACTATGAAGAAACTTAAACATTTTTTAGATATTGCTAAAAACGTCAAATATATATTCTGAAACTTTTTTTGAAATCAAAAACACATTTTAATATGCTGCTTAATTATATCGTATAAATACCAAACAATTGTTACATTAAAGGTTATCAAACAGAAAAGATTTTGTGTAAGTCTTAAGTACAATTGTATTATCACTAATAAAAGTAAAAAAAAAATGATCGGCCTGACAGTCAGGCTGAAAAGACAGATATATATATATATATATATATATATACTAATGAAAATGAAATATTGCTGAGTAATACGAATTATACTCAATTAAATTCGAATTTACCATTAAAAGGCTTGGAAGGATTCCAGAATTTTTTGATATTCCTGTCTGAAGCAAAAAATTCGCAGCCGTAAGTATGATTTCCTCGGAATTTCTTATTGCCTCAAACATCCTGGAAAAGAAAAGTTTTTCAAATAAATTAATTGGATTATAAATAATATTACTAATTTCGCAAAATTTTTAAATTTGGAATGATGGAAAAAGGAAATATTAGGAATGAATAATAAGTTATACTCTAAAAAAGTTAGAATTACGCCCCAAAATCAAAGATTCCGGAGAATATATGGAAATAAATTTGTTAATAACGATCAATTAGATTTTTCAATCAAAGCATAATTTCGTATTGACGAACTTTTGGCCATAATCAGCCATAACTTCATCTTTCGATGTGCCTGTTATGCCATCATGATGCTGGAATAAATTCATCCAACGTCGAGCTTCAACAAGTAATTCGAATAATCGTAATGTATTCCCTTTGTCCAATTCTTTCATTCCCATAAAGCTATGTAAAATTTCAGCAGTTCTGCAACAAAAAGTATTGACAGAAAAAGTGCTGATAATAGAAAGTGAACAAAAAAATACTTTTTAAGAAAGCATAAATCACAGGTAAATATCGATTTTTCGGAAAATTATCAAATGATAAAACTTGTAAAGAAATTTTAATTTCAGCACGATAATAAAAAGAAAGAGTAAGGATTTTCCCACAAATTTTCTCCATCTTACTTCTTAAATATTTTCCAAAAAATTTCTACATGATTAATACTGCAAGCATAAAACAAAGCTTCGAATGCACAAAATAAAGCTCCTAGATTTCAAAAATTAACCTGATATAGTGTTGCAAAACACGATCAAAACGCTTATGAAACGGTCGACTTGTATAATATCCTGAATTATTTGCTAGATGAAATTTCAAAAAGCAAATTTCAAACCATTCATCATCTTGTATTAAAAGATAAAAAACATGAACAGATAATAACTCTATGAATTAAAAAAAACAAACCACTCCAATAATGATCATTTCGATCGGCATATGTGAAAAAATCGCCTGATAGAATCGGTAATTTATCGTTATCTTCATCTAATCGTTCATGAACTAAACGGAAATAATCATCCAAAGTACCGAAACGAGCCTAGAACAAAAATATATAGTATTTGTTTTTTCTTTAATTTAATTTTACAAAGAACCTAAAATGCCATTTGAATTTCATAAAACTTTAGTCTACAAACGAATACGTATAGTGCCTACTAAACTGAATGACTCATTTTAAAAAAAAGAAATCATTATTCTTCACAATTTTTTTTTTAACAATAATTGCAATAATTTACGGTTTAAGAAGGGAGTCAAACATCAAACCAATATCATGAAAAAATAATCGAATTATTAGCATGGCGCATAGGCTACTTAACCTATAAAGACAGATATATAAGTTATTGATCTACTATAACAGGTTAAATGTTCTGTTATGAAACAACACACAGTAAGATGTTGAAATAAAAAGTTATTGGAAAAAGAAAATAAAATTGAAAGATAGTAATCTGAACAAGGTTAAAAATGAACTCACATTTACATTCCATTTATTTTGTTCATTCATATATTTAAATAATCTCATGTAATTTAACATATTGCTTATTCCATTCCAATTCAGTATCATAACGAAAGTCATCCCCTAATGGTATCAAAACACACATTTGTCTTAAATAATAATGTGCTTTTTTCTGTACTGATCATATAATAGTGCCGCTCTGTAATTGAATTTAGATGGTAAAATAAAATTATTTATAATGATTGTATTCATCAAGCATTAGAAAAAATATATTATACAGTATCAAGCAATTAGAAAAAAACAATTGATAATTAAATGATACTAAATAAAATCGATGAAAATGAATGAAGAGATGAGAATTACATTTTGGTTGCAGCACCATTTTGGGATTATTGAATATTACTCGAAATGATTAAATAAATTCCGGTAATTCTAAAAATTGTAAATTTTACCTCTCTCTAACATTATCCTCGTAATATCAACTGCGGGTAATTTCCAAGACATCTATACTACTTCCTTCAGTACGCTTAAAATCAAATTGACAGCAAATTTCGGGTCCGGACCGCATGTATGAGGTATATCGTATGAAAAAAATGGCATGACGTTGTGTAACGAAGTCTGTTGAATTGTCACGACTGCCTATATTGATTTCATTAGTGCATATTCATTATTTATTTGAATAAAATGATGATTAAATAAGACTGAATAACTGCCAATCAAATAAGATTTTGATGCAGAGGTACTCAAATCGTACGTTCAGAACATACTCCATAATTGTCTCCACATAAATTCTAGTTCTTTCTTTCCTGATAAATACTTTTTCACCGAATAGTGCACTCGCTGAAGCACTCCATTTGAAAAATTCGATAATTTCATAAAATAAGAAATTGTGGGACTTAAACCGAAAGGATCAATCGACCAGTGATTGCTTGGTTTGTAATCTGAAATCAGTATTTCAAAGTATGGAGAACGACAAAGTATTAAGTGGAATAGTGATGAAAGATTTGTATTGATTTTGGTAGGGAAATCATATTTTTATTCTAAAAAATTGTAATCAAGAAAATATGAATTAGTATTTCTATCGTTTTTTTTTTTTATAATTTCGAATATAAGAAATCACAGTAGCAATTATTTAAACCTTCTCCAATATGATGCGAATCCATTCGTGTCCTTCCAACAATTGACTGATCACTCCATAATAATGTGAATTAGCTTCGTCAGGCATTACCCATCCACCGGTTAATATTTCTAACTTTCGTGATTTCAAAAGCCTTAAGTTATTAGTAACTGTTTGCGGTAAAAGACGTAAAATGGAACAAAACTTCTTTAAAAAAAATTTGATATTTCCAAAAAAACTCTTACTTCATTCGTAAACTAAAAATAAACAAAAAAAAAGTAATTTAAATAATTTTCTTAATGATTGTCTATTTCTTTTTTCAATATGTTTAAGTCTAGACATATGTTAATGTAATTAACAAAATTGGAAAGCAAGTTAGCAAAGATACTAGTATCGGATTATTTGTTTTTATAACCATGATTATATTTTTTAAAATGAGTTCTAGATTTTACTGGAAATGATGTAAACGCCGATATGCAATTTAGCTAATATTTAAATTTGCTGAGTCTCTAAGATAAATTATCTCAATGACTTAATTATAACTACATTGCCTATCACCTAAATTTTGTTTTTTCCAAGAACCAAATTATTTAACATCTTTGTAATTAAATTTCGGAAAAAAAGAAAATTCATTAGCTTCTAAACCAAAAAGTTATCAAAATATAACCTTCAATATCACATAAAAACTTACTGTTTTACCATTTCTCGCTTCTCCTCATCAATTTCTGCCCACCAGCGTTCAAAAAAAACTTATTTCTGCATAAACGAAAACGCATTTCATCCATTTTTTGCAAATTGATCAACATATTATTTAGTATATTTCGCGCTTGAGTTTCATAATATTCTTCAAAAGTTCTTATCCAACCTAAAAATTTCACTTTTTTTTTAAATTATCTCAGAAATATGAATGATCAATTATGTTTGAAATGATCAAAAATAATCAAATTAAAGAAAGAAAACAGAAAACAAGAAAATATTAAAGAGAAACGAATTAAAAAAAAGTCGAAGAATTAGATAACCTGGATCGTTATGCGAATGTGGTACTACTACTACTTCAAGTCGTTTTTCACGTTGTACCGATCCTTGGCTATATATAATATCATAGCCTTGTTTCCACACACCACCATCTGGGTCATCAAATGGTAGTTTACCATATACACCAACATCTTTAGTAAATTAATGGAACAATTAAATAAATAAATAAATATGAATAAGCGAATAATAAAACAGGCATTATTTTGGAAATTTCTCACATCTCTACTGAATATAAGTGTGCTAAAATCATAGATATCTGACCTCTCTTCACATTCGCAATAAAAAGCAGCTGTAAGATAGCTTTGTGTTAAATTGAAATGTTTAAATAAGAAGTAGAAACCAAAACTTAAAAAAAAGAACGTTACTTGGATATTACTGTCATCGGGTATTGTCATCGATATAGCTGCAGAACATATATCATTTGGCTGAGTAGAAAAAGTGCGATTCAAAAATTGCCTAACATTAGCAATCTAAAATTATTAATTTTAATATTCTCGAATTTTGAACATTTTATTTTCGTTTGTAGAAAATTAAAAAGGATACTAGTATATGCTAACTGAATATAAGCAACTCTACTCCACTGATAATTTAGGTCAAAGAACTTGAAGAGGAAAGAATTATTTTTCCCATATCACGCATATCACTAATTAGCATATCAACTTAATATAGATTTACTGCAATAACAAAATTCAAAAATTCATTACTAGTTGTTTCATTATTTCTCCATTTTATTTCGAAATCATACCTTTCCACCTATTTTACCTATCATTTCTGATGCCTTGTGCGGTTCATTCGGAGGATGAATAACTCCTTGCATTGCTTGTTCTTCTTGAACTTTTTGCTGTGCAGCTTCTTCTACAATACGCGCCTCATTTTCAATCTAAAATTTTTCTAAATTATGCATATCAAAAGAAAAAAACTGTAGTTGATCTGATTCATATACTTCGAAAAGTTTGAAATGTTATCATAATTATATTTTACTTCACAAATTCAAAACACACGATTGAAGTAAACATTTAGTACTATAGATTGGTATTTATAGAAAGATATTTTTGTCATCAAATCCTAAGTATATATTTTAATTTGACTGGACTGATTGAATTTAACTGAACTAATTGCAAAATCCAAAATGAAATTTTATTAAATAGGAAAGTACTTGTTCAGCTTTTTTTGGAGGTGGCAAAATACCAACGACTGCTTCATCAACAATTTCTTTTCCTTTTCCTTCATCCTTCATTTCTCTACTAGTTTTAGCTTAAATGATTCATATTAAAAATTTATGAAAAGAAAAAGTTGGAATTGAAATGAGAAATTCAAAATCCGCATGAGAAAAAAATTTGAAAATTCGAATTAATTTTTAAAAACCTTCACATGATAAACCAGTACATAACTAAAAATTTGATTATTATTCAAATAAAACTTTTCCAACAAAAGATATTTTTCCAATAAAACAAATTACTTTTCACTTCTTGACGTTCTTTAAGAACTTTTTCTAACATGCCGTGCATCAATTGACCACTCTTTTTCGCATCATCTTCCAAGAGATTGATCTGTTTTTCCAGTTTATCCAGTTCTAGCTGAAATATATTTTTTAAACACATTATCAAACCATATCAATTTCTCTTTTACTGATAATTAACTGAGATTTCATATTTTAAAATATTAGGTGTAAAAATTGGAACACTTGGAAAATTTACTTTCTTTTATTTATGCATGCATCGAATATTAGTAGTTTATATATAAGCTATATATGCAAATTATAATAAAAATTGAAACAGCAGAAATGTTAAATAAATCATTATAACAGTTCTGGAAATAAAATAGCCGAAAAGGCTAAACATCATAATTATGAAATAATAATTGATTATAAAATAAAATACATAAAAATGAAAAAAAAAGCTTTACATACCTGTTGATTCTCATAACTTCGTTTCTGTGCAAAGCTTTGTGTTTCCAGTGAATTATACAGGATCAAACAAATAAATATTGATACACTTAAAACAGCAATTGCCAATCGACTCCAAGTCAAATGCATCATGCGCCCATATATTGAAATTATATATCCAATTTAACAATTTTTTGACTTTTTAATTCCAATGAATTGTGGAAGCTAACATTCTGCAAAAAAAGTTTTTGATATTCCGAGATTATGTATCATTCGCGTCAAGATGATCATTGAACTATGAAATTTCATTATTTGAAAGAGATTAAAGAGAATGAAAGAGAGAAATGTGAAACTGTCGTATAAAATTTACACAATGTACAATGGGAATCATGTGACAAATCTCGAGAAATAAAGAGACCATTTCAATAATATCATTAACTATGGAATTCATTAACTATCATTAACTATAAATCTTCGAAATGGACTCTCATTAAATAAATTTGAAATTTTTTATTGTTTTAATTTGAAGTAATCAATAAACCACTGATTATTAGTTTCAGAGAATTTCTGTTTTTATTCAATAACTTTGAATAGTACTGTTGCGAAATACAGTCATATCTATGATTATTACGGAAAAAATTCCATACAATACTCGTCAAAATTTTTTGCGTATTCACCGAAATCCACGGTATTCAATAAAATTCTTTGCAGTACTCAGCAAAATTTTTTGCAGTGTTCAACAAAACCTATAATATTCGATAGAATTCTTTAATCATTCAGGGATTTTTATAGTATTCAGCAAAATCTGCAATGTTCAATGAATTTTTTTATAGTACCTTCATTTCGTACATTTAATAATAATGGCTGTCATTTGGCAAATAAATAACGGTTAAATTGTCAAAAAAAAAAGGAAGAGGAAGAAATAAAGAAAAAAGATAGAATGAGTTCAAAGACGGATATTAATTTTAAATTAATTATTGGATGAATTACATGCTAACAGTTTTATTAATAATTTAGAAAGTAATGATACACTAATTTACCAATAATTTAGAAAATAATGATATATTATTTTATTAATAATTTAGAAAGTAATGATAATTATTATTAATAAGGTATTAGTTCTTAAAATAAGATTAATAATAGAATAAGATTTAATCTTTTGAGAACTAGATGAAGTTGATATTGATTTACTGATTATTTTTTAATACCTTATTAATAATATATCTTTACCTTAATAATAGTAATAAGTTTTATTAATAATTTAGAAAGTAATGATATATTAACGATTACTGATAATAAATATATTCATATTTTATGTCGTAAAAAATTTTGAAGGAAACTTTTTTGAAATTGAAAAAGTTTGACGAACTAATAATTGGGCTTGCAAATTTATGAAATCAATAATATATATTTTTGATAAAAAAAATAAAGTCATTTTCAACTACATTAGTATCTTTTCAATGATAATTCTGTCATATCACTTTTCAGCAATAAATCCGTAATATCAGTTTACCATGATAATTTTGTTAGTATGAGTTTCCTATGATAAATGTCTTTATAACAATTTTGCTTATCAACAACGATAATAATATTATTCAAAATACCCTAAATAATCATTGCATAACAATTCCCTGAGATATCCCAGTTCGCTGATGCATATAAAATCGTGTTGAAACAACAACAATTTTCCAAAAAATTTAGGAAAAAAGTGAAATCTTTGTAAAAATTGAAAGTTTAAACAACTAAAAATACATATTTGTTAGCAAAAAAGAGCAAAAAATAATAATTTGATTGATTTCCTATAATTTCAGGATGAGAAAAACTTTAGAGTAGAAATTTCCTAAATAAAAAGAGAACAAAAAATCTTGCAATAAAAAGTGAAAAAAGAAAAACAATAATAAATAGAAAACAATAAGCAAACATAATGATGGATATAAAATAATTGATTAATGAATGATATGAATATATAAATAAATAAATAAGCAAGCAAAAAATAAGTAGACAACAACAATTGAGTTGCCAAAGTTGAAATGGAAAAATGAACAGCAAAAAAATTAAAAACTTACTAGAATAGATGATTCTAAAATGATGATAATCGGCGATGAATGAATCACTGATAAAAAATTATTAATATATAAAATTCTATAATACAAAAGTACCAATATCAAGCACTTTTGTATATCTGATGATATATTGATAATATGATTAATTGAAAAAGATATTTACCAAGGGTAAGAATAGCTAAGTGTCGTAAAAACGGGTCGAATGACGAATACAAACACAATAACCAAACCATTTACTTTTCCCCTTTACTGTTTATATGAAATGCATTGTGGTTCTATTTATCCATAACAAATATTTAATATTAAAACATCAGTAGAAATATTTATTCACATAAAATAAAAAAGCTTCCCTGTTATATGAGATGAAACTGTTGTGTGAAATGATAACAATAACAGATTATATGGAGAATTTAGGTTAATTGGAAGTTATTATTATGCAGCTGAATAAATTTAATATGATTATAAATCTTGTAATATATAATTCGCATGTATCTATTTTAATTCTATTTATCTAGCGGAAAAAAACTGATTTCAAAATTTCAGATTTAATTGAATTACATAACTATATGTACTAATAATAATCTTTTCAATACAATCACACATAGATAATAAACAAAGCCTAAATACATGATTCATTTCAGTTTACATATACATATTTATTTATATATCACAAGAGAAAGAAGTGATATACCCTGATAAAAAAATACAATCATTGAAAAAAAGCTTAAATGCTTTTTTTGCATCATAATTTTATCATAGTTAATGCATTATTAAATCATGAAATTAAGCAAAAAACAAATCGAGATATAGAAAAATATCTACATCTAAACTGAAGATAATTAGAAATAGAAACCAATGAACAGAAGAGACGCTCCAATGATATATATAAAGTATCATGCGTTCATTACATATTATGAATTTCAGTAACTCGTATAATTATACATGGTTAAATGAGTTACTGTAGAAGAGAGAAAATTATTTCACTACTGCGCCGTTAAACAATTACTTTTTCGAGATAATTTATTCAAAAAATCGCTGAAGATATCTTCAGCGATATCACCATAAACATCACTTTAAAACTAAATTTAGTAATTATGAATAAAACCAAGCAAAATATATTGGCTATGATGAAATCAACTCCATCTACATTTGTCTAATAAAAGGAAAATCTATCTAACATTATTGAAGTGGAACAATATATTTCCCAAACTCACGCGATTAAATGAAGTTCACTTTTGGTAGGCAATGAATTTCACTTTTTTTTTTGGTAGTGATTTGGTTTATTATCATACCTGTCGTAAAGAACTGAGTATCTTATAAAAACTTGCAGATATCAGTCGGAAAAAATTGCAACTCTATCGAAAATTCGTGAAAAAAGATTTCCAATACTAAACTAGTTGAAACTACTTTATAAAAAAGAGCTGAGCAATTCCAAAGAATTAAGAGTTTTTTCAAATCAAAAAAAAAGATTATGAAATTTGCTAGAACAAAAATTATAATAAAGAACACAACGTATGAATTTGGAGAAAGAAAAAAACATATATAACCCTCTACTGCTACCCACAAAAAAGGAAATAATCATGAGAATATTTCTGAATGAATATTGAAATTGCTACAAATTAGAAAAGAAGCGAAATATAGTTTCCTGATAAAATATTCATCAAAAAGCAATAGATTTCAATCATAAAGTATTCATAATCTTCCAGGCGATGCAGCATTAAATGTCACTGGTGGCACTGGATAATCTTCCGTATCTTCATTGGGAGACTACAAAATTGAAAATGAAATATAATTTATTGATGAAATAAGTAACCAAGAAAATAAAACTCAAAAATTCAAGTAAATGTAAGAATTGGGAATAATCCTACTTCGATGAATGATATTGTTCGGTTTTGCAAAGTTCAAGCAATCAACTGTCATTTTTCAAGAGCACAAATGACATATATAGTAACGCTAATTAAAAACAAATGATGAAGAGACTTATTGTGTTAAGTGTAAGATAAAGTTTAAAATCTTAAATTATACCACTCGTGACAATCAATCCGAATAATGAAAGTAATTCAAAAAATGAAACATTAAAAATTGATAAAATTCTAAATTTCTTACACATTTCTTCTTGAACTGGCGACCTTTGAGTTAGTCCATCAAATCGTCGATATGTATAGTTGGAAAATTCTCCTCTATCACCAAGTTGCTGCTTTGCTGTGCCAATATCCGGTTTATATTCAGCGGAAAAAAAATTTTTGAAAAATAATGACGAAAATGAAAAGAAATAGATAGAACTCCTTGCAGAATAGTTGATGTTAAAAAAAAGAAAAGAAAATAGACTTACGAATGCGCAAATCGGCATCCGGAAATTCATCGAAATTTGAAGTATCGTCGATACTTTTCACATCAACACGGATAGGTGCTGGGCACTTCCTGAAGTTCTTTTTTATAACTTTATCTTTTATGTTTACTATAAAACATTTTTTTAAATCGTTCTTCGGTTAGAATATCAATAATTGATTCTCAGAAAGGTCAAAGACCAAGAATATTGAAAAAAAAAAAAATTTTTCCAACAAGCTTATAAGACAAGAAAATTGAGAATAACGAATAATTTTAAAAAAAAATGCATTTTAAATACGTAAAATTTACGTATCTGTTGTTATGAATTTATCAACCTGATGTTATTCCAGTCGATTCCACGAAAAAAATGACATGTCTTGAGTTCTTGAACACCATCATTATGGCCTAAACGATGTTCTGGCTCTGAACAAAACTTTTTGATCGTCTGAAATATTCGCAATAACTAAGTTATACGAAGTTGTACTTATTGCTTTGCATGCTCTTAATTAAATGTTAAATTATGTTGCAATTAGCCTGTGCGGAGCAGATATCGTCATATTTCACAATTCGAATATAAATTCTTATGAATTTTAGCTAAGTAAGAAAAGATCGCTGTTTAAATTCAAATATCAGAAAGACACAAAATTCAACTTACTGTCTTAGCGTCTACGGAAATTGGTATTTCTGGTGGAAATAACAAAGTCTGCTTCCAATTAATAACTTTTCGATAAGTTTCTTGCGGTGTTTCAGAGCAAAACGGTGGATAACCTGAAAAACTACAGTGACGTAAAAGTAAAAATTATCTCACACAAAAACTTGATCATTTCTTTCGTCCTTGAAACTCAAAAATAAGTTTGCATAACAGTACTTCAGTAAATCAGTTTTTTAAAGACAAATAAATCAAATAAATCTCGCATAACAAGTTTTCCATAGTGGATTTATCAAAAATATCCCACCTATAAGCATTTCATACATAATAACACCAAGGGACCACCAATCACAAGCTTTCGTATAACCATTTGGTTGAAAAATTTCTGGCGCAATATAATCTGGTGTACCCACCGTCGAATAAGCCTAAAAATTCATTTTTAAAAATTATTACATAATTGGCGAAATTCGGTTAGTCAGATTTTTTAAAAAAGAATTAATACAATGAAGACTTCTTCTAATCATTCTGCTCAAAAAATTGATGAAAAAATTTGTGATAATAGGTTAATAAAAAAATTATAGTTCGCTAAATTAATATACAATTGCCCGTCGGTTTCTTTTCCATGTTTCAGCTTTTCGCTTTGATCCAAACGGCTTCGTTACGAAATCCTTCGGCAATTGACTTGGCCAATTTCGATAGTACTCAGTTCTATGGGCCTTTTTCAGACCTGTGCACAGCCCAAAATCCGAAAGCTTTATATGTCCCTAAAAAGCGATAAGTGTGTCTGATGTGACACTGAAAAAAGTACTACAGGTTAAGCGTAGAAACATTCCCATTCCTAATTAGAAATCTTTCATGAGAGGTTCGAGTCCATAAAATGTTTGTTTGGAGGAAAGCAAATAAAGAACGCCTTTGCTGAACATGCATAAATAAATATATCAATGCAAACTCTGGCTTTTTAAAAATTATTCAGAAAATATTGTTTTCCTCCGAAAATTTTGAGATTGTATTTTTATAATGAAAAGTCGAAGTTACTTTTGAATCCAATAATAAATTATCTGGTTTAATATCACGATGGATGAAATTTAAGTTATGTATTGCTTGTATTGCCAGTGCTGCTTCGGCAATGTAAAATTTGGTGGTATCTTCCGATAGTGTATCTTTTTTGATCAATAAAGTCATCATATCACCTGAAGTAAGCCATAATTTATAGTTTACATAATAATTCTATCTTCCTAAATTTAACTGTTCAACTAATGTCAGCACTCTCGAAAAGTTCTGAAGATTTGTTCTGCAATAACTTTAAAATTTACTCAGTACTAAAAATTTATTAATTTTTAAATAAAAAAAAAAACAACGCTTCTACTTTTCAAAAAATCTTTAGCAAGCATTAGAGTCTAAATTTACGTCCTAATCTTGTATGCCCTCAATCTCATTATGAACTGAACCACATAACCCATAACTTCTTCATTATTGGTCTGACCTTAGTTTTTATTTTGATCCCGGAAAAGGTTAATTAAGTGCCGTAATCATTTTATGATTCTATTATTATATTACTGCTTAAAATTAATCAAACATCACAGCAACAATAACAACATACCACCAGGTAAAAATTCCATAACCAAATATAGGTTGAGTGGATCCTGGAACGAAAAATACATCTTTACAACCCACTCACAGTCAGCCTCCGATAATATATCACGTTCTGCACGAACATGAGCTGTCTAAAAATTCAGTGATTTAGTTATTATAATTTTTTTGAAGAGGTACTTTCTGGAAATACGAAATAAAATTCAAAAAGCGAACAAAATTTTTCAGAACGAAAAATCAACTAAGCATAGTCAACAATTGATCAAATCACCTGCTCTTTTTCAAGCATTTCAGTTTTCCGCAAAATTTTCATTGCATAAACATGACCGGTGTCGATTTTTTGAACCAATCGTACCTAAAAAAATTTTGAAGAAATGTTCAGTGTTTTAAATTGCCATACTATAACTTGGTCTTGATCAATCAGTTATCATTTGATAAAAAATGAGAGAAATGAGAAGCCTCATTCCATATTTTGTCACAATAAAATACATTCCAAATTTCTAAGTGTTTTCCATAAACAACAAATGGGATGCTTCCATGTAAGTTAGGAACAAGTGCCATTTCTTCACGGCAAATTTCATTTATCTCCGGCCCTACCTTATACTAGTTCTTCATCTATCATATTTTCCACTTTTAGACTAGAGTTCTTCAAGGGCCTAAAATTAATTTAAATTCAATTATTCACCAACTTCTCCAAAAGCTCCTCGACCAATTACTTTAAGCGATGTAAAATCGGCAACGGTTAGTCGTGTTCTTTTCAATCGTAAAAAATCTGTTTCTTTAGCCATATGCAACTGTCGCCGTACATCTTTTTCCATCTCCGAAAGACCTGGAAATAAAAAAGAGATCATCGATATAAGTTACAGTTAAAAATTGCTGTAAAAAAACTTGCTAATAATTTCGAATTCAACATTACCTACTATCTCAATCAATTACTATAGTATTTCTCGATTCGTCAAATGTATTTTATACAACATTATTATAAAATCTGCTATAGTTTAATAATAAAGAATGCCTTATCTGTGGTCTTCAGAGATATATTCAATTACATTTTTGAAAATCCTATAAAATGACATATAAAACAAAAATTATTTTTAAATATTTGACAAATAAACGAATATTCAACCCAATAAGTAAACAAATAAATAAATAAATAAGTAATTGATCACTACTAGAGCAATGACAATATTTACATGAACAACTGACAAACCTTCCATTTTCATTTTTTCTTCCAATTCCAGCAACCTTTTCTCGCGTTCATGACATTGAGCTATAGCTTGAGCGTAATAGTTCTCGATGAGTAATCGCGTACGGTTAGCACGTTCCAACGTATACTGGGATATTCCTGCATTACTTGCTCCAGTCGAGAAAGCCATCTTCCTAACGAAACACGCAGTACACGGCCAACATAAATAATCCCCCGCACACACTTTTTCAGCAATGTGTTCAATGTTCTCTCAAAATTAAACATTACTTTTAAATCTTCCACGATTTCATTTTAAAATCGCAAATGATCAAATATTAGATATAAATATCTTATTTATCAGATAATAAGAGCAAAATAATTTTTGGGGAACATACATTCTACTGGATAGGTATATGAAATGAAATAAGTATTAGTTAAATTTAATATCGATCAATAAGTTTAATAAAACTTGTGTAGGGCAATCAATAATTTCATTTGAAGCTCTCGAAAACATATAATCAATGCAAAATGAAGAAGGAAATGAAGAAGTATACATTTAACATGATCTAATAAAAAATCAATAGATTTATTAGTAGAACTATCCAATGAAGCTACTAAAATATATCAACAAAGTAATGTTATTGGGATTAAAAATATAAAAAATTATGGCTACTTCCAACAAACATACGATAACAAAGTAATATTATTGGAATTGAAAAACAATAACAAAATATTATTATAACTAAAAAGGACAATAAAATTATTTATACTAAGTTTATCGAAATTATTTAATTTATTGCAATATCTGGAATATATCAGGGATTAATTTGAATTATAATTGAGGTTTATTAATTGAGAATATTTGTAAATTTTTAAATAAATATTATTTATTTAAAAATCAATAAAGTTTTTTGAAAAAAAAAGAATTATTGGTGAAAGCTAATAAGATAGACACTGTAATATTTGCAAGTTGTATTCCAGCATGCTCCCTTTAAATATTAATATTTTAATATCGGTTAATTTTGAAAACAAATGAATATTTTTAAAATCCAAATTTAATTTTATGTTATGCATCTTTCCATTCCTAGAATAACTGATTTCTCATTTATTAATTTAAAAGTCAAATGAATAATGATATCTAAATTCAATTTCATATTTTATGTTTCCACATTCCGATTAATTTATTATCATTATTATCATAAATAACCGAAAGATATAAATTAAATTCGAGTAAATGATAAGCATTCTTTGCACGCACATGTAAATTTCATTTTATATGACTAAAAAAAGTAAAAGAAAATTATATTAAAGTATATATCGATTTCATTTTTATTAGAATAAATTAAAAATAATCGTATTATGAATTAAAAGGAATAAAGGCTTTGAAAAATGCTTAATTTTAATGTCTTAAAAGAAAACAAAAATCTCACAACAACGTGAAAGGAAAATATAAGAACAAACACACTCCGTCTTGCATAAAAGGATGGGGGAAGCATCGTATGATATCGTATCATTCTGTGCTTCTACGGAGTGATGGCTGAACCGTGGAATACCGGGCACATCAATTAGTAAAATTCCAACCAAAGAAACAGAAGGTGATTATGTCCTTTCCCAAAATATTAAATTTCGAATATTTTCTCGACGTCGTCGTTTCTGAAGGAAAGGAAAGATAATTACCGAAGTTTAGAATCTAATTTTATCACTCTTTAAATTTTGGAAAGACCTGAAAGTTCATAAGCATTGATCTGTTGTTTACTTGAAAAAAGTGTTTATCAATTTTTTTAGCATTCTTTATTTCTTTATTTTTTTTCTTTTCTTTTCTTTTCGTGAAGGATTATTTGTTTGCTTTGTACATGAAAGTTTTGTATTATTCAGTTCTTTGTTTTTCATCATTTATCTCTAAATCGTGCGAGCAAAACGGAAATGCAACAAAATTACTTTTTAAAAAATTGCATTTTTTTGCAAGAACCGCAATAAAATGTTTGGAATATTTAAGAAGTATGATATATAATTATATTTGTCCGGAATCTTTTAATTCTTTTTTAAGCCGCAATTTTTTATATTAGGAAGGAAGTCTGAAGTGATACTTATCTCTCTAAATAATGTAAAATTTATTAAAACAGATAATTGGTTCTTTCTTTTATTAAAACAAATTATTTGTTTAGCATGCAGAAAAAGACCAAACTTAGATTTAGCTAATAATGCTCAATCATAAAATTTCAAGTGGAATAATGGAAATGGCAATATATAGCTTGCGAAAATAATTTATGGAATTTTTGAAGAGATTCAAATGTTTCCCTAAGTACTTCTCAAAGTAACACACGATTAGTTAGAAGTTATATGTTTGGTTTGCTTTTATTTACCCGATGGCAATGGATGATCTCGAATAACGGATGCGTAGGTGATTTAAGAAAATGTCGGCGTTCGGAGGAGTTGACATGGTGGGATAGATTAGATGTAGACAGAGATGCGGAAGTGGTGTGACGTTTGATATCTTGTATTGTTGTTCATATGTGTGTCCATGCTCTTTTTATCTTTTGTCAATTCGGTTGATGATAATTGCTTCCGAATAAGGAACAAAACAGCCTGATATATCCGAGATAGGAATACTAAAGATGGATGAAGCGGAATTAGTTCAATTTGATTCTAAATCGAGAATTGTCGGAGAAACTTATGCGGTATGAAAATTTCAAATAGTAAACTAATTTTGAGATTAATTATTGTAATTATGATTACGACAGTTCTCCACTGTATGTGAATTTTTAATTGTAATTAAATGTTTTGTATTCCGGATTTCTATAATTTTAATTAAAGAATTTATGATTCTAGGCATAGTTCTGTCTTTAATTGTAATTGTTATAACCTTGAATATAGTGCGAAATTCATAGTCGCATTAATATTTGTTTCTATAAGTGAAATAGTTACAATTAGTACTTATTTTTACTAACTCATACAATGTTAAGATCTTTATTTTTCTTGCTTAATTTATGTTAAGTTTGTAGGTGGAAAAAATTGTTGGAATCAAAATGGGTAAAACCGGAGAAAAACTCTATAAAGTACGGTGGAAAGGCTTTTCCGAAAGTGAAGATACATGGGAGCCATATGATAATTTAACGGATGGTTGTGATCGATTAATTGTTGAATATGAAATTAGTCAAAAATCAAGAAATGACGAGGATGAAGAACATTTGCAACCGTCAACTAGTAGAAGTAATGCTACATCAGTGAGTTAGATTTAATTATTCGATTAGTACAAGTATTGATCCAATATTTTTTTTATGAGTTTTTTTGGTAAGCCATTCGATGCCATGAATTACTTTATAATTTTCCTTCTTAATTAACTAAAGTGTCGAATTACTGCTTCAGGAAGACAGCACCGAGCGGAACAGTAGACATGCTCATACTACTCATTGGGAGTATGAAACAGTTGAAATTCTTACGCCGGATGAATGGAATCGATTTGGTGATGTTGAAAATCGTGAACTGGGTGGTCTCTATATTCCGGATCGAATTCCTACTGAAACGGAAAAGGTTTTTTTTAATGAATTTATGTCTTTTATTTATGTCAAGCTATATCATTATCTCTTTAACATGTAAAATGATTTCATGGTATGAGAGAAACAATGGCTAAATAAAAAAAAAATGAAAACTACAGAATTATAGTTAATCTTGGCTAAGACGCGAGAAGTAATGATGTTTTTATTATTAGCTTATCCTGAACTTTTGCAAAATTTTGAATGTCGTTTTATCGTTAAACTTCCTCATCCAGTGCAAAATATCTCTTTATTGTGGCAAAACGCAATTGTTCCGGAAGAAGTTTATTGATGTTTGCTCGCAAAGCTTATTTCATCCACTGATTAGTTTTGAATAAACTGCGGCGTATTTTAGCTGCTGTGTAATCTCGCTCCGGATGTAGGTCGTGTTACTAGAAATAAGCTGAAAATTGTTATGAAAACAGAAAGCTCACCAGTAAATGAAACGTCATCATCTGATTTTAATAAAAAACAAACTGCGAGAGGAAAGCGACGAAATGGAAAAGTGATTTTTTTTCAACTAATATGTATGATATGATTGAGAAAAATAAATAACTTGATTTTCTGGCTTCTTAGGAAATTCAAGTAAACGTTTGAAAAAATGTAACATTGATTTAAATCATCTAAGTGTAATGATTGATTTTTCTTTAAAATAAGACATGTAGTTTTTTTTTTTTTTTTTATTAACGACTTATGGACAACTTTCAGAAAAGTGGCACATACTCAGATATGAAAAAACCAATCGATGATGGACGACGCAGTGTCATCAAAGATGAAAGCAAAACGCTGACAAATAATGATAAAGCTGAGGTGCTTGTAATTTCAGGCTAATCCAGAAGAATTTCTTCATAGAATATTATAAACGGAAATAAAAAAATCGGGATTTTTTGTCAGTTGATAAGGATAAAATCATAATCTAATTCTTCTAGGAAGAACCGGACAAATCTTCACTGTTAACATTTTCGGAAGCGGCAGTTGCAACAAAACCAGAAATTCCTGATGAAGTATTGTTATCGCAGTGCGCCGCTAATGGCTTGCAGATTGTAGCAGCCGATACATCAACAGAAGATGATGAACCTCCGGTTAATAGAAGTAGCACTTCATTTCGTAGCACGAACATTAAGCGCGTAGCGCGAGGAAAAGGAGGAAATCGTGGTCGTGGAAGACGACGAAAAGCGTCCACACCACTTCGTTCAAATGAGGTTAAGAACAAAATCTTTTTGAAGTAATACATACAATGCAGCTCTTGCTTTTATTTGACAGCATTTTTCAATAAATTTGCGGGATCTTATTTCTCAAATTTTTAACGTTTCCTTCAATCATCTGTGGAATTTTGTTCATTTTCCAAAGTTTGTTGTTACAAGGATGTCATTGTTTTAGCTAATTTTAAGGTGCGACCAACATGTGCTGAAGTTCCTGATGAAATACCAAATTTGGTGGTAGATGAACTGGAACCGACATCTGATGAAGAGAGGTTGAGCTCAGTACGTGAAAATTCATCTAGGAGCCATCGAGGTAAACCTCGTGGTCGAGGGTCAACAAAAGAAAGCAGAAGAAAGCGAGCAGCCTCACTTGAAGCGATTATAATTAATACTAGCGAGAAATCTAATAAAAACAGCACACTGACTAAGAGCAGAAAACGAAAAACTTCTGTAAATACTAATGACACTGTTGAAAAACGGGTATCGACTAATGAAGGGATTGTGATTGTGACGATGTATGCTAATTTTATTTTAGTGTATTATAATTAAAATTTCAACTGTTTAATCATTTCCATATTTTATTACCAAGTGCAAAACTTTTATTACGAATTCATTTAATTTGTTGTTTAATATTTATGGATGGAAATAGCTTTGTTAAGTATAAAAATTTTCAGATACATCCAGATGCAGATAACACCACTCAAGTTCCTCCAACAAATAACGAGTCTGAAGAACCAGAGCAAGATGTTTCAGCCTTGGAAATGCTTGCTCTTGAGACATCAGAGTTACCAATACCACTAACAAATGCTGATATTCCAGCTATCGAAATTGCTACAATTCGTAGGCATCAGCAAAATCGTGAAAAACCTCTGCAGACATTTGAGGTGAACGAAATGAAATGAAATTTTTGTTCTTAAAGTCATTTTTTTTAAGGATAATAATTGAGTTGGAATTGAAGTTTCTTATTTGAAAATTTTGCTATACCAAAGCCAAAACTGAGTGTTTCAAATTTTTTTTTTTTGAAAAAATTTTACGGAATCGTTAGTTGTGGCATGTAAATAGTAGAGGAATACCATGTGAACTGCGTCTAACAAATTCTATATTGCAATTCAAAAAATGTTATGTACAGTATCTATATAGAATATTGACACTATTATCATATAGAATGATAATAGTGTCAATATTATTGTTGATAATCGCAAAAGGTCAAAAATCTGTTTAGTTATTCATCGTTTCAGTTTTTGTATCTCTCACGTTATTATTTTGAAAAGTATCAGAATTGATTTGAAGTTATGGAGAAAGAAGTTTTAGATATTATAATCAAAAAAGAAAAGATGAAAACTTTAATTTTGCAGCAGTTTCGAAGCGCAGTTTTAACGAATCAACTTTCCGCTGTTAGATGGACGGGACGTTGTGTGCCAGAAAGACGAGGATTTGATTTCAACCAGAAATATCGCGGCAAAACTGTCGCAATTGAAGTATATTATTTTGTCGAACAATAAATATCGCTTAATTGAAATTTAACGATTCAATAGAACAATTGCTTTTTTCAAGTTGTGCGAGAAACCCTGTGGTCCCGCTCACGAAATTGATGACATGTTACGGCAAATCGTCCGTGATGGTGCGAGATTGGATATACCAGATGATACAAGAGGACGAATTCCACTACACTTTGCAATATCTTGTGAATTTTGGTGCCGTGTTAAGACTCTTCTGCATTTAAGGTCAGTTTTAACAAAAGTCGTGCGGAGGTGTAAATCAGTGAAGCATCTCTTTGTTATAGGAGAATGTCAACACGGAATAGGAAGTTCATTCTGGACTGAAAATTATTATGTTAGCATGTTGCAAATTAAATTATTCATGAATAAACTGATAATATTAATTTTCATATACTTAAATTAGGCAGTGACTTGATCTGAAATATATAGACGAGAATAACTGTGCTTGAGTACGAGTAATAATGAAATATTCAGTTATTTTGATTTTATTTTGTGCAAAGCTATTTAGATCACCTGTTAATACTGAAGATAAGGATAAAAAGACACCATTGCATTTGGCGATTCTCACCCCTCGTGCACCAAATTTCGAAGTGACGAAAACAATTTACTTGCTTCTTGAATATGGTGCTGATGTTAATGAACTGATCAAGAAAATCGCACCATTACGAAACAGGTAATTTTAGCACACATTTAAACCAGATTAATTTTGTTGTTAATTTTTGGAATTTCGAATTAAATGAATTTTAGGACTTGAATTCAGTCAAGAAAATAGAAGAAAAGATTTTTGTTGCCTCGAATTTGTTCATGATTTTTTAAGTTTATTTATCCAGTTTCATTTTCCATTCATTTTAAGATACCTATCAAATCTTATCGATCATCAGCAGCGCCTTTCAGAGGCTTTTGATGAAGCAAGGATGAAAACTTTGGTGTAAGTTACTAAATAGTATTGAACAAATATTCGGACTTTTGAAGCTACTTTTGTCTTCTGTTGGCTTTTCCATTAACTCCAAAAAAATTAAATTATGACATAGTTTTTTGTGACAAAAAGGGTAAAGGAAGAAGGAGAAAAAGTAGGAAGATAAGGAAAAGGTTCATTTCTCTATAAACTTATATTTATTTACTGCAACAAACGAAAGTTCGAGGGAGAGGTGCACGTCATTGGACAACAAAATGATATTCAAAATAATGTTTAAATTCAGTGCATCAAGTAATTTCTCTAATTATTTTTTAATCCTTTTCACACTGTATTCAATATGTTATATAGGGAATGCTTGAATTCAATATTTAAAAATTGCTTTGAAGGTTTAGAAAATATTTGAAAGTTCATTATTCAGCATGTATTGGAAAAAGAAGACTACAATTTAAATATTCAATGAGAAGGATTTTTGAAATAATCATAAAATGTCACGATATACCAACGACCTTAGATCAATTGGCTCAGAACTTATTTCGTGTTCAAAAAATTTGTGGAATGTAGTTCTTCATCGTCATCCTTCAAGCCGTTCATTCTGTTTTCACTAATCAGTCAGTAAGCAATAGCGACGACGCAATCAACATATTTTGTTGGATGGAGATGAAGGGGAGGAAATTATTGAATTTAGCTGGAAAAAGATAATAAAAGGATTGGATGAGGGAATGGGTGTGCTTCATTAAATTTTTGAATTTCTCGTAAATTTTTCTCATTATAACGGATGGCAAAAGCAGAATGCTTAAATCGGAGAAGAATCTATAATGACCTTTTTTTAAAGAAGTCAACAAGTTAGTTTTTGAATTGGTGATCGATTTTCGGATTGGTAATCGAAAAATATAATCTGTGGTAAGTCAAGGAATTTACTCAGTAATGTAATCTGTTATCATTGCAGAAATTTATATCACCTAATTCTATTCCTTTAATACTGCGGAAGTGACAGTAATGAGAGTAACGATGTTTCACGTTTCTTTCATCAGTTAGAATTTTATGGGTATAATGATATTTTGCAACTTCCATTATACAATATTCACTTGAAATTCATTCAAGAAGAATGAAATTATGCGAGTTTTTAATTTTTGATCGTGGTGGTTACATCTACAAGGTTATCAATAATAAAATTCCCGATAAAGTAACGAAAAGCGAGACATTTATGCGGCCGCTGTCTTTTAGCTTAACAACCGATAAATAGCTAGGTGACAAATATGAGGTTATTATAAATAGCATATTTCATTATGGATATCTCTTTCGTCTGATTTTCTTTTAGTATCGAAGTATAGATCTTTTTTCCTCTTTTGTCCATTTATCGAAGCTTTCATTAGAAATATATCACAGCATAAAAACAAAAGCTAGTATTGTGTGAGAAAATTTTTTTTAATATATATATTAAACTAAATTATAAAATATCATAATAGTAAAACTTATGAGATAATTTTGAAATATGTTTTTACTGCGAATATTCAATTATCAGCTATTCAAAAAAATTTTATTCAAAAAATTTTATTTATTCAAAAAAAAATTTAAGTGACACGTAGTTGATAATAAAGTATGAATAATTATCGTGTATAAATAACGTATGTACACGACGTACATGTTACAGACATGCAGATATGAATGCATGAATTGATATTAAATAAAGATTACAGTTTAAAGTACAATAAGGCAAAAAAAAAGATCATATATGGTAAAAGTTTCGAATGCTTACAAATGTTTTTTGCTTCTTTTGTAATAGTTACATTTTTTCTTTTTTTTATTCAGTCTATTTAATAATGATTTTTTCTCTATCAATGAAAAAGTATTACTTTCAAAGATGTAAAATATTAATTGGGATCCGGTTGATTTTTTTTGCTCTACTCTTTTCACTCTTCGCTTTAATTATTTAATTAAGTTGAGAACTTTTATTTTAAAATTTTACTTTAAAACTTGATGAAATTAATTAATCTGGGAAAATGTTTGCGTATTAGTGATATTTTTAAGTGGTTCTAATGTCTTTCGTAGTTTTTTTTTCAATTTTTTTTCTTTTGATGTCAAGCAAATCAATCTTGATTTTGCGAAAAACTTTGTTGATGTTTTATTATTATTGTTTTCCGGATGTCTTTGTTTTGTACTTGGATTTTGTACTTTAACGTAATTTATAAATATTAATTTGATGAACAAAAAAATATCGCAGGATTCCCATGATTGGAAATAAAAATTGAGTTTTTTAAGCAGATAAACATAATTTTTGCGAAAAAATTTGCTGATGCTCATTACTATTTTCCAGATGTTTCTTTCAGTTTGAGTTTTAATATTCTAGGTTAATTTTTAATTAATTACCCAATTAAGAAAAAGTGTTCCAAGTTTCAAATCGAATTGGATTTGCTATATTTGTCGGGAAAAACAGAAACTATATCATTTAGACATACTAACTGATATAGTCTGAACTAGGGAAAATGATTAAAAAGTGTTGAAAAAAAGAAATTTTTCGTTATTTTTTTTTTAATTTACAGTTTCCTAAAATTTTGAGTATTCAAATATGACGATAGTTTTGAAAATTTATAAATTGATTCAAAAATTTGTTACGAATTTGAATTACAATAATTATGAAATACCAAGAATGGAGTTTATTGTAACAGTTTGGTATGTTTCTTTCAAAAATTAACATTATAGCATATTTATTGAATAGAAAAAAAAGTCTAAACTGAAAGCTATAAGCAACTAACAAACTTTAAAAATGTCTTTCCCGTAAAGTTTTTCAAAAAATTCATCCATTCATTTATTAGATTGGTTTTGATCTAGCTCTTTTTGGAGATATTTTTAGTTTACCATAATTTCTTTTATTTGTTTTTTTTTTTTTTTTTTTGATGATATCGGAAAACCAGTCAACATATTTTGATGGTATCGAGAAACCTAGTTCGGCATAGTCTCGGCTATCATTTAAATTATTGAAAAACATTAAAAAATTACGATATTAACATTTTTTCTTAACAGTAAATTACTATAATATTCTAACTGAGGTAGCTTTATTAATCTTTCCATTATCATTTGATAGTAAGATCAAATTTCCAAAAAAAAAAAAATTCCAAAATGCTTGAAGATGTAAAAGCATATTTTAACTTTATACTTCCTGCTTTCACAAGCGCATGTTATTGAATATTGTTATTTATGCCCAAATGTATATTAATTTTTTTATCTAAATTCAAACAAAACTTTCGGCGATTGTTTTTTTGAAAAGTTATTTATCAAAATGTTCACATATTTAGTAGACTCATGATTTTTTTATAATTTCCAGCGATATAACAGTAAAACGAATACTTCTTCCGGTATCGATACGAGCAATGTGGGAATTCGAGTCGACAGATTGGACGACGGAAATTGGCTTCAATCATGAAACATTCATGTTTCCGAATGATCGCTATGCCTATATGATATTACTAGCTGTTTTCGATTATCGTAGCGCACGATATGTACTAAATATTTTTGCTTATATTTCCAAATATTTCTCAAATTATTACTTATATTATTTTATTAGAATTATATTACCGTGTTAGATTGCTTTAATCTGACTTTTATTTATCGAAATCTCCAAAATTACCGATTATTTTTCGCATTAGATTACTTACTATAGTCTGACTTTTATTCATCAGGATATCCAAAATTATTAATTATATTATCATAGTAGTTTGCTGTAATCTAACTTCCTGTTTGGAACCTTCCGCATAATGTTTTAAAGATATTTCGTAACAATTTTTTCGTAATTTCGTAAATCCATTTTTTTCTAGAGTTTTTGTGCGAAAATTGCATAAAATTTTATGCAATTTTTTTTTATTTAATTTGAAAAAGAGTATTTAGATTAGCGCTAAATCAAATTAGATAAGATCAATATTGAAATGATTTATTTGTACTGTAATATGGCTCATGGTTCAAAATCCCATTCACATTAATCCACGTCAGATCTGACTTATTGCTTATTGAAACATGATAAATTGTGAATTTTAACACTTATAATTAGGTAATTACAGTGGCGTGTACGAATGTGGGGTGAAAGTCCATTCGATGATGTGAAAATGAATGATGCTGCGGTTGAACCGCTCACCAATAATCCGAAAGGTTTCATTTATGTAACTTCATTGATCAATGGCTGGAATAAACTAAAAATCAAATTTCAACCGTACATAAAAAAGAAGAAATGGCTAATGATGGCTCAGGTAAATATAAGTTTTTTTCTCTTAATGGTGAAAAGAAATAGCAATTATATACAGATCATAATTTGCAAATCTAAGCTTCTTCTTTCTAGTTAAAGGATTTCGTAAACAATTTGTAGCTGAAATATTTGCAAAAAGTATATCACTCGCTATTCCATCCGATTTCGATTAATTTTAATTATAGGACAAATACCCAGGAATTTTTCCAGGTGTTACTTGTACAATTACACAAACCTGCTTCGTATGTACCGAGACCGGCGCTCGAAGTAGCCCCTGAAAGTGGTACCGATTGGAGGCATGAGTGAAAACTTAATTTTATAACTTCCTAGGATTTATTCAGATTTCGGTTAAATTCTGCTTATTTTATTGTACTCGTCCTTCATTTTTTTCACTTTATATATTCGAATCTTTTACACAGCTTCAATAAGTAAGGTTGGAATCCTCATCTAATGTGCTGTTGTTACTTCAAGGAAAACATTGCATTATTAGGCTAAGTTCGGAAGAAAATTT
Source organism: Dirofilaria repens (assembly GCA_008729115.1). Classification (NCBI taxonomy): domain Eukaryota; kingdom Metazoa; phylum Nematoda; class Chromadorea; order Rhabditida; family Onchocercidae; genus Dirofilaria; species Dirofilaria repens. The sequence continues at coordinate 112,095 of SNRZ01000152.1, forward strand.
TATGTACCAACTGCTAAAAATTTATGGCTATATATTAACATTTGCATTGGCTTTAAAATTAATCAAATTTAAATTCAACATGATTCAAAAACATTGTTTAATATCGAAAATATTAATCTTTTATTGATATAATCCTACCAGTATCGGAAGAGTTTTAGTATCAGTAATATTTTCTATTGTAGAAATTATAAATTATCAGAACTTGAATTCAGTAAAAGAAATTATTTCAAAACTTATAGAAATTAAGCATGCAAACATTTAATGATTGATATTGGAGTAAGCAAATTGTGGATAAAAATAAAATTAGCTTCAACTGAATTTTTGAAGAATTGAAATCTTTTACATCTTCTTATAGGATATACAAACATCATTCATCATCATCATCATCGTTATCTGTGAAATCATATGGCTTGAAGATTTTCTTCAAATTATCTATCAGTTTTACTTGCTCACTTTTCTCCAACTCGCACTGACGCCAATCAATTTTTTCTTCACAGTCCAACAAAGCCGGTTCTGCCAATACCTGTAATTCATTTGTTGATGAATAGCAATGAAATTCTTTCTATTCAAAAATATTAAATTTCTCAAATAACGGTTCCAACTTTGCTTCAAGTGTTTTTTTAATCAGCAGAATGAATACATAATGAAATTTAAAAAACCAACGACTTCGGATATTCATTGAACTTACTTCTCGCCCAAACTGAAGTGGAAAATTAACCATTTTTAATGAATAAAGTCTACTACCATCTGGAAGCTCAACAAGAAAATATGGACAACCTTCATTTACTAGATCCCAGATCTGCAAAATTACATATTTCAAAAAAATGTTTTTTGCATAAATTTATGATAATGTTAATACTGGAGAACAATTTTGTAAAACATTAGTTTACCTCCTCTTTCTCCTCGAGGAATACCATTTCTATACTTTTTATTTGTGCAGCATTCAGAAATGAACTTCGCAAAGCCTTAGAACAAGTTTTCGGGATCGGCACAACTTGTATCTGTAGTACGCTTTCCTTGATAATCGTAATAGTTCATGTGTGAAATACTTTGGAATGACATATGTGAAATAATTTGGAATGAAAAATAAATTTGGAATTTAATTTTAGATTTGCAAAAAAACAAACAAACAAACAAAAGATTACAACAATTTTTATTTTCCCAGTATTATCATCATAACGGAAAAGACAAAAGATGAAACTTATTGTTAGAGGAATAATTAATGTAGCTAAAACTGAATAAAGTGCTTACAAGCTTACTAAGCAGTGTATATCTGAATTTTTTTCCGAATACAGAAATAAACTTTATTCAAAACATTTTTTCGATTAAATACTCTAGAGTAACCATATTTCTCTTTCTAAATCTTTTCTTGCTTTCATGTCAGATAACTAAGTACCATCTCTTATTTTTTCAATTAATTTCACTGCAACCGAAGAATGAATGACAAATTTTCGAAAGAAGTAAAGAGTCATGGAGTATGCCATGAAAGTAACGAAAAAAGTTCCAGTAAAATAAGAAATGAACCTGCAGATGCTGCGTTTTATAATTTCGTTCGAAAAATACGGGCAATTTTCCTTGCTTATTGAACATAAGCGTTAGTGCATCTTTGTATTTTTTAATATCATTTCGAACTTCCTGTGGAGCTGCCACAGTTGATTGTATATGACCTAATAAAATAAAGAACGATAATTGACTATGTTAAAAAACTGAAAAATTTTGGCAAAAAAAAAAAAATCCGAAGGAAAAAATTTGTGGAATTATGTACAGAATTTATTAATCTGATTAAATAAAAACTAACCAATCGATAAAATCATTAGATGATCATCGACTAGCGGACCTTTCGGCATGCTAAATAACACTCATCGGCTACAGATACTATCAAATATTGCTCTGCATCTAAGTTTGATAGACAGAACCAACAAGATTGCTGGATTTTTGGTTCTCGAGAAGACTCTAAGAATTTGTTGATATGAAACTTACTAATAAATGATAACCTAAGTAAATCAGAATGCTTCAATGATAAACGCGAAAATCTTTTAAAATTGTGATAAACTGTATCCGAAATATTCGTTGTATATAGAAAACAATGTTTTTTTTTCCGAACAAAAAAATTCTATGAAAATGCACTTTTAAGCTTCCATTTTTGATCTTGAAGTTCTTAATTCTTTTTTTTTAAGCGAACCATTTTTTCTCCGTCGTTTGCCACCATGATCGACATTATCCTCAGCTTCAGCTGACATATCAAAGAAATATTGTTCCTTCGAATCTTCTTGCTTTCCCTTTTTTTTTTTCGCTAAAAAAATTTTCGAAGTTTTTTTTTTAATACGCTACTGTATTCACAAGAATTATAGTACGGTACACCTTACTTCATCTGCACTTGATAGTACATTTGAAGCTTGTCGGAATCCATCATATTTTAAAATTTAATAATTTAGTTCAGGCTTTTCCTATTGATTCTAAGTCCAATTAGTAATATGAACAGTTTAAACATTCTATAAACGATCATTCAATAATTAATTACATATACGTAAATTTTATACTTTAGGTTTTGTGCATAAAAAGCAAACAAAAAAACTGGATCATACTTAAGACCATTCGTGCCAAGATTTCCATGTACGGAAACTCCGTAGCATTACTTGGTTGTTCTGTAAGTTCAGCTCTTGATAATTTCCGCATAGGGGTTATTGAGAAAGCATAAAGCCACTTATCCTTTTTTGGATTATTTACTGGAGCCAAACCAATAAAACGTGTAACGTGCTGAGCGGCTTCTTGTAAACTCGATGATTCCTGAAATTCTTTTTCTATTTAGATTTCTTCTCAAAATCTAACGTTTGAACTAGAAGTGTTTTAAGTAATTAAGAAATATCTTTTACTTGCATTACTGCTTTTTGTAATTTATGCGGCAATTTTTATGAATGCAGAAAAGGAAAGAAAAAACTTTTTATCAGCAGTGAAAAAATGAAAAATAAATTGAAGAATTATCATTATTCAATTTCAAGGTTAAAAAAAAAAACCGGAACCTGTATGGTGTTCTTTCGTAGTGCGTTCCATTCCAGCAAAATGATAACGGGGTTTTAAGCCTGCTGCAAGTTGTGATAAAATGCAACTTCCTTCAACAACCTTTTTGGACAATTTGTCGAAAATTTTGAAACCTGAAACTTGATAAAATAAAAGTCTTGGTTTTGACAAGACCGTCATTAAACACCAGAACTTAAGAAATGCACAACAAAAGTTACGTAAATTCGTACCCCAGCAGGCCACATGGATGTAAGCAAGAGATCAAGTCCCAAATATCCAGTACTCGTATTCACAAATTTTAGCAATTCACTAACGTTCTTTGAACTATATGGATGTGATGAATTATTTAGTTACTTCAAAAATAAATTATGTAATTAATTCAAAAACAAAATTCCTCAAATTAAGAAAGAGGATAAAGAAGTTAGCAAAAGAAAAACGAATGGATTAGACAGCAAACAATCGTTATAAAAATTTCGTAAATTTCATTGTAACCATAATGTTACCTTTAAAAATTCCAATAAATTTTAGAAAATATTACCTGGAAAGACAAGGATTGTGTGCCCTCAATTCCACTTACATATGCCACTTGAAGACCAGCTGTTGTATTTAATATACCTCTTTTGCCAAGATACGTTAGATTTGTGAAAAAATCGACACCATCATCCGGATAAAATCGTGATGTTGATGGACAACATGATCCTATTTATGATAATCAAGCGTTTCCGACAAAATTCATTATATGGCTTTTGAAATTTGAATTGCAAATCTCAAGTTCAATTTTCCTAATTCTAAAGCTTTACCATTATTTTGCACATTAATATTTCCTGGAAAATCATTAAATTCAAATGAGGAATAATTCATTATCTATATTTATTTTCCCATAATTTTTTTTCAGGAAAAAGAAATTTAACAGTTATTTATGGATATCACTGAAGTTTATTTTTCCACTTATTTTTTTCTTTGTCTATTAAAAATCGAACTTTTTTACGAGTTTTACGTCCACCGTCAATTTATGCTGGACAATGTCGAGAAAGAGAATTCGGAAGAGAAGTATTTAATTCTTAGGTTAGCTCAAACTTAACAATTATTACTGTTAGAAATAAAAACTTAAAATCTATAAAAAATCTTGAGAAAACCTAAAATGTAGGTAGATATGGGCATTTTGATAACACCATTGATAATTCGTTCGTTTGACTCCATATTTGGACCAAAAAATTCGCCAACACAAAAAAGCATATCAAATGGACCACTCTATAATCAAACCAAATAATTCCAAGTATTGATGCTTATTTTTAATTATTTTGGAAGTAATAATAAACTGCAATTATCCCTAATATTTTTCAAATCTCTTCGTTTATTTCTGCAACTTATATATTATAAAAGACTGAAGAGAACATTAATTTTGTCCGAATTATCAGCAACTACTCCGCAATACTTTCAAATTTATACTGTACGTAACAATTAAATCCACTGGAGCAATATTTGAATTTTCACTTTTTTTTTAAATTGAAAGTCAATCAGCAATCATTAAGATTCTTTTTATCTTGTTAATATTATTATTATAAAATAGTATAGAATAAATAAATCTGGATATAAGATAGAATGGAATAAATAATTTGCATAGGAATAAAGCAGTAAGAGACATAATAACTTTATAAGACATTTATATAAAAATTTACTTTTCCATTGACAGCACTCACTCGTTTCAGCAATAAATCGAATTGTCCGTTTACATCACCACAAACAAGAATTTTCAACGACGGTTGAGGCATTATTTCAATTTTCAAAGCAAAGATTTAAAAAGAAATAAGTGCGAATTTAGTGAATTATTTGCACTGTTCTATAATTTTCGAAGTTTCTCATCGCAAATACACGATTATATTTTTTAAAATTAGTTATCACTAATCGAAAAAACCTCACTAAAAAAAATTCCAAGTTTGCACCTATTCGCAAATAAACCAATCTTAATTTCTATAATACTTTTTCATCCCATATACATTATAATAGGAATTTCCCCTTTCTAGTAACAGGCAAATAATGACTAAATTCATTTGCATTTTCGTCATGATAATTCTCTGAAATAAAAAAAAAAGTAATGAGTTTTGAAACGGAATGTTCCGCAGCGATACACATAATAAAACAACAGAAAATATACGTAGATTGATTTATTTATAAATAAAAATTATAATGCATAACAATTCTAATATTCATGTTCCACGTCATTATAAAAAAAAACGTAGAAAAACCAATAGTTTACACAGTGAATATATGCTGTGCACACAGAGATGTAAATGTTGCAAATTTTAACAAACGAGAAAATACTATCACGTATTGGTCGATAAAAATTAAAACAACAACAAGCTAATATTTATAATCTATTTTTTCACTGTGATCAAAAAACAAATCAATCCATAAGTTTATTACTTAGTTCCATTTTTGAATTATTGATAATGTACAAATGTGCCCTCAGGACCGCGAAAAAAAAAAAGAAAAAAAAAACTCAATAAAAATTTTCCAGAAAAGTCAAGAAAAATCAGGCAATATCTCTAATTATCTTCATTTTATTCTACATGATCCTCTCTCGTTCTTCCAGGACAACTATTTTCCAGTTCTTCTACTGAACTGTATTGAACTCCGCACCAAACACAATAATGATGAACAGAACGGAGATACCCCGTCAGTTCTATTAACCTGTAAGTAAATTTTCACATTGCCGATTCAAATGCTCCAAGTACACAACAACTTGAATTAACGAACTAATTTAATATATTTTGGAAAAATATCGTTATCTTTTTCGCTAGTTTCATTTTCAGTAAATTTATTAAAAATATTTTATATTGATATAAATCAACAAAAATTTTACATATGTGATATTCAATTATGAATTTTATTTTTATTCGAAACATAGATAATGTCAAAGGATAGTATATAAAATAAAAGAATATTGGCTGACTACTATATTGTTATATTAATTGGTACTAATTATAATTGTCCAATCAATGGTTAAATAATAATCTCATTACTATCTGACCGATCGTGATTGGCTGAACAAAAATGATAAAAAATATCTTTAATGGAATACTTTTCAGTTACTATTTCGTTTCACTCTCCATTCTTCAAGATAAATTTCAGAAATAATATACCATTCAGTAATTTTATTCTCCGACAACTCGTCAATCTTTAAGTCATCAGGCACCATCTTCCCGTTATAATAAATAAAATAATCTGTAATACATTCTGGTTCTTCAATCCTTCTCTTTTTCAAGGTATCCACTTCTTTTATTATTTTGTATATTGGCCAAAAATGATAGGATGTTGGAAATTCTAGACCATTCCTGAAAATGATAAAAAAAAAAGATGAAAAACAGATCAATTCTAAAAACTTGGAACAAAATAGTGCAATATAGCAACGATCTAAATTGATTTTACCTGGCATCTAGTTCCTGGCATACTTTCCGGCTTTTTTCTAAATCCTTTGATAACTGTTTCATGCGCGCTGCCGAACGCATCCTTACAGAAAAATCATCAATAAGTATTTCCTGAAATCAAGTTCAGCTCAGAAAATTAAAAATCTGGACGACACATTCTGCAGGTGATACAATGACTCGTTAGAATGATTAATAAAGCAACAGTAAATGGAAATTTTACTTTTATTTTTATATCTAAGATTTGAAATTTCAAATAAACTAGCATTGGCTTTCGCCCTTTCCAGTACAGCTCTTTGGTAGAGATCCACACGTTTTTTTCGTTTTTCATCTTCCTCAGCATCATGTCCTAATCCTGTACGATTAGTTTTCAACTCTAGTGCAATAGGTACTTTGATTCCTTCATTGCAACCTAAACTTAATCATTCTTTTAAAAAAAGAATATTCAAACTTATTATTTCGAACAATATCGAAAATATATTCTATTATCTTTCATTACAAAAATCGTACGAATAAAGAACAGCAAGGATATCGGTAAATAAATTCAATATTTACAATAAAAAACTAATGTTATCTAAATTTGAACTCAAGCTATGCCTACTCATTCTATAAGATTTGTGAATATCAATAGCTTGAACGTATATTATTCTCTTCCGAGAAAAAGAAACATACTAATTACCTTCTTTTTCCACTCCTAAACTCATTCCACGTTTATAACCCATTTTGGACAACAATAAGAATCCTTTTGAATTCTCACTAACAGGCTTCGCTAGAGCATCGTCCCGCATTTTTTTCTCTCTATTTCCGAACGTTTTGGTAAATTCCTTAAGTTTTCAGTATTTTCTATTCGTTTCGCTTCTACTTTTAAATGTCGTCGTTGCGTATGAGTTTTCGCAATTCCTAAAACAAAAAGAATGAAGTACAAAAAACAAAAGAATGTCAAAATATCTTAGAAAATTCCCTATTCTTCAATTTCTCAACAATTTGAATATAAAATTTTCATTTTCAACAACCAAATGTTAACATTATGTATTTAATAGATAATTTAACTTAATATGGTAATGAATTAAGAATGAGTTGATAGCATAATTACATCGTCCCTGTAATTTTATTCGTCTGTTTCATATCCACATTCAAATGGAATTTCTTTCAAAAATAAATAACTTTATGATCAATGATGATTTTTTTTGCACATAGGAAACATTTTTGGTATTCTTACGTTTAAAATTCCATGTTTTCTTAAATCCAGATACAAAATGCAAAAATATATACTGGAAAATCTTTCATAAATTTCTTGCCTTCTGAAATTTATATCCACCTTTTTCTACACAGTAAAATGCAAACAAACCTGGTCGTACATCCACAGATGTATATTTATCGGACATATAATCATCACCATCACTTGTTGTTGCACCATCCGGATTCATTACTGTTCTATATGAATCGTCTATTATTTATTATAAACTTGAAAAAAATTGATACTGAAACAATAGAAAATATTGGAAAAATAACAATAAATGATAAGAAATAGTTAAACAATAAAAATAATACTTATTAGTTTGAAACATTTCTATTTGAAAATATTCACTCCATTACATTTATCTTAGCTATTTCATTGTTACTATTACTCATAAACTTTACCAATCTTCGCCGTCCTTCTTGTTATCACTGTTATTTAAAATTTTACAACTTTTCTTCTGTACCAAAACTAAACATCCTAGATTTCCGAAAAAAGAAAATTACTCAGCTCACGAAAATAATTTTATAGCGACATCTCTAAACTTAAATGACCCAGACTTCTGAAAAATCAGATGGTAGGGATTTCTGGAAACGAAGAATTATTCATCCATCCAAAAATGATAACCAACTATTTTCTTAAACTTACCAGCTGTAAACTTTCACGCCACCACCTTCCGAAACAACTATCATAATTTTTGAAGTATTAAACGAGACTCGTCCGTACCTCGGTTAAGATGTGTAAATACTGGGAATTCCAGGTTCGAATGGTTATCGCTTATTCTATCATTTTCATTTCAGTCTACTGATATGAGCTGTCGTAGAGGTAGGTATCGGGTTGATGAAATACCAACGTTGTACGTACGACAGGTACATTACTCTGCTCGGTATGATTTTGACAATTTTTATACTTTTTTTAAATTTTTTTTTGCGAAATATTTTTTTCGTCTGATAATTTATGTGCTTGTTTTTTCTAGTCCTGATGATTTGCGTGCATTGTTTGAACGAATGGGACCTGTTCGTGATGTCTACATTCCGTTGGATTATTATACACGTGAATCAAGAGGTTTTGCTTACGTAAAGTAAGTATTTTTAATGTATTCAAATTTTTTTGACAGTTTCATTACAGTTATTGAGTGTTCCAATCATTGTATTTATTTCTACCTCCTCCTGTTCTTTTTTAAGTGTGAAATTCATATCAATTTTTTTTTTCAATTAGATGGACTTGGAAAGATGCATGCTTTCTCTCTTTTGGTATCTAAAGTATTAATTATCAAGAAAATCTTCAAGTTCAAGTTTTGGGTATTGGTTGAGTAACAAGGAGGTTAAAGTTAATTACTGGGAATTCACGTACGGGTGAATAGATTGGCTGTATCAGTGATGACGATATACAGCAGGGTAAAATATATTCACCGGATACGAATTCTGCTATTACTATTTTCATATTACTGTTATATTATTGCTGCCACATTCGTTGCTTCTATTAATCTCTATGATACAAGAAACCACCCCTTTCGTACTTTTGGTGGTATCAAAAATTTTCTCGTTTCTTAAGGTTTTTGGTAAGTTTTCGCATAGTTTGTACTTGTAATTTTTAGCGGTTGGATTTTAAATTTGTATTCAGTTCTCAGTTTAATTTAGTAATATTCATTTCGTTTTATTTTCATTTTTTATTATCATAATTGATGTCAAGACTTTCTTCTATATAAAAAAATTATAGATTTGAATTTACACGAGATGCTGAAGATGCGTTAAGAGAACTGAATGGTGCAAGCATTCTGGGAAGACGTATCGAAGTTGAATGGGCTGAAGGACAACGAAAAAGTATCATTCATAGTCATTAAATTAATTTCTTTCTATTGCTTTTCAAGATTTGATTCTTCGGGTGCAAAGTTTTCCTTTTTTAAAAAATTTTTGCAGTATATTGAATGAATTATCGTTCGTTTTTATTCGTTTTTAATTTGATTAAGGGTGGTCTTATCATCTGTTGGAAGATATTTTGTGATGATAGCAATAGGAGATGTTGAGTATTCTTTAGACTTTTTGATGCGATTCAAGTTACTAAAATAATTTTAATCCATCCAGTGGTTAGCTGTCAGCTCCTTGGAGACCATGTAATATATGATTTCTCTAATTTGTTATTATACACTAAATGATTCCAAATTAATGAATTTATTCTAGGTAGTAAAATTTCAAATTTTTCAGCAAAAACGGAGATGCGTGCAAAAGATTCTTGTAGTTCATATCGTGTTCGAGATCGGTAAAGATATTCTTTATAATGATATAATTTTAAGAAAATATGCTGCAAGTACTTTTAAAAACGAAATACTATAAATTATAAAATTTCTGTTCTAGTTACCGTAGCCGTTCACCATATAAATCTAGACGTGAGTTTTCACCACGACGTCGGTCACACTCAAGACGTCGTTCACATTCACGTTCAAAACGACGACCTCAAAATTCACGGTGGCATCGTTCAAATTCACGACATTATCACAGCAGCACAAGATCAAGAGATAGTAGGAGCACAAGGTCATCATCGATAGGGTAACAAAATATTCTTTCCTTTTTCATTTTTAATAATTTTTTAAGATTTGGTTTGATCGTACTTCTTTCTCTTCTTTTTTTAAACTTTGATGTACATAAAGCAATTTTAGCTTTAATCCGCCAAGAGACTTCATTTACAGCCTTCGAAAAAGTCATGAGGAAGATCGGAAAACAAAGAGATCAAAATCACCATTCATTTTCGGTTCGTTCCTAAATTCAGTGGATGAAAATAAGAATCCAAGTGATGACGAGCAAAATGATGACTTCAAGTGGGTTTTTTAACTTCATGGAATTTTTGAAATTGTTTTTTCTGGTTCATATTCGTAATTTTATATCAAAGCATGTTAAAATTTTGTATTTTCTGCTGTATCTTCTGTCCATGGTTTTATCTCCTTTGCTGCCTAAATTCTTCGTAATTTGTAAACGTAAATCATTATAAGATTTGTCCGAAGAAAATTCAGGTCAGAAGTGTTATATTTTATTTATGATACATTTGACATTTATAAACTGTTAAAAAAAAATTGCACATAATTTTCACATATTGCAGTATCTCAAATCAAAAGATTGCTGAAGAACTTAAAGAACCAATCGCCGATGAATTGGAGGTAAGAAGTGAGGCCCGAGCTAGTGATATTGAAATTGATGAAAAGTATATTCAAAAGGCTATTCAAGAAAAAGAAAGCGTCGACTATCTCGAGGATCATATTGGAGTGGAAAATGATGGAAGCAGTGCTTCAACAACCGAAGAAGAAGAAGATAAAGCAATTACGGATATTGAAGTAATTGATGAAATTACTGAACAGAATGGTACTATTTTAGTGATAACGTTGTTGAAGATCATTGTCTAAGTAATAGTATTAATGCTCAAGAATTATTGGTAACTGATACCACCGGTTGAAGTTGAAATTTTTTTTAATTGTTTAGCTTATTTTGTTAGTGTAGAACTATATTTTGTCTGTTCTTGAAATAAGAAAAAAAGTGATGAGATTTAGTGTAGAAAACACACGAAAAAAAGAAAGTCGAGTAAAGTAAATAATAAAAAAAAATCGAGTTGAATGAATAATAATAATAATAAAAATAACTAAATAATTAAAATTTAGTTTCAGTATTAAGGAAAGATAATATTTAATGACCATTTAATGTATCAGAATTTAGACTCAATCTATTAATGCAAAGTTTAGATATTAACGCAGTGTTTAAATATTAAGGTAATCCGACAATACACATATTTCCAAATTTGATTGTAGTATACTATTCTTGCACATGCAATAAATAATGTCTTTGATATATAAGTATTTTGGTCTTAGGTTTAACCGCAGAATAATTTATCGAATGTAATTTTCAATTAATTATTTAAATTTGAATATTTTTATATCAAAGTGCAAAGTGAGCGCAATATATGAAGGGAACCTATTAGCTGAAATTCGCAGAAAATTTTGGAATTTTTCGGATATGAATAGAATTAGTCTGTCATTAATATTTAGGAAAAAAATATCATATTATGGATGAAAAGTCTATTATAATATAAATATAGTTCAGGAATTTATAAACCAATTTAGTTTGAATTTATGGAATTGTATTAAAATTATGCTTAAGAATATACTTAATATAATTATTACGGGTTTCATTTTTCACTTTTTTAAAATAATTCCTTTTCTGAATTCGCTAATTATTTTTTTGGTGATTATAATTGATTGTAATTTCTTCTTTCAGTCTTTGTCAAGTAACTATTAATGATTTAGCATTATCTTCGGTTGCTTAGAATATTGAAAATTTGAGATTTCGTATCGTGTGTTTGTTTGTTTTTTTCTTTTTTTTTGACCAAAAATAGAAAATATTTTATTTAGAAGAGAAAAAAAAGAATAAATTAAAATTTTCGTAAATAATATAAATTCTTTTCAATCATTTTATATTCGATTTCTTTCCTCCTATATAATTCATATGATCCGCATTGTATTAGCATAGATTCCTGCTGTTGAATTTGACTGTTATAAATAATAAATATATACTACTCCTGTTATAGAATATTGATTTATTTGCAAGAATTTTTTGTTCTAAGTTTATTTGAATTTTCTTTTTTTTTATAAACTTTCCATAGCTATTTTCTAAAAAATTCTCTGTCGAATTCTATTACTTATTAGTGAAATAAAATTATCATATATGATAACTAAAATTTATTACTTATGTAAATTCCAAATATATAATGAATATTATTGGGTCCAAAAAAAGTCGTAAATTTTTTTCTCTTTTTTTTGCTGTTTCAACATTCTATTTGTATATTTTAAATTTTATAATTTAATAATCATATAGAGAACAAAAGTTGGACTTTTTTAGACTACTGGTTGCCAATTTATTTTAAGATAAACAATCAGTACAATTTTTGAGGTAATATAATTACAATTTTTTTGCAGCGATGATGTATTAGTATTTCTTGATAAAAGAAGACTTAGTTTCTTGATCAGTTATATCTTTGAAATATATAAAGAATTAGGAAAATTCGCAAAAGGTAAAGATCATTATTTTAATTAATATGTTCTCTATACTTCTGTGTATATTGTCGGATTAATATTATTTTCATTTAATTTAGTTATGACATTTTTTTCAGTTTCTGGATATTTTTATTAACGGCAGAATGTCATTTTTGCGACAAAAATTGCTAACCGATTTCTATCGTTTGCCGGAAAAATATAATGAAACAGATGTTCCATCTCTCTTAAACAAAAATTTTAAATCTGATTATGTTGCTAATTCTAAATTTGAAAATGGCGAAGTTCTCGAACCTTTATCACCAGCTGAAAATTATCCATTACCAATATCACCTACTGCAGCCGGTACTTCGAAAGTTATTCGTACAGTTATCTTATCTGGAAATGATATCAAGAAGAAACGAAAAATGCCAATGGATGATCCAAAACAAATGATCCTCGATGCGGGACAAAAACAATTCGGTTATCAGCACTGCAAGCAGGTTTTGCTATTGGATTTAATAATTCAGACAGATACGATAGAAAAAGATAAAAATCTATTTGAATTCTTTGTCAAAAATGAAGTTTAGTTGCAAAATTTAATTATTTGTGATATTTATTTGTAGAATTTTCCTAACTGCTGAATTAGCTAACGTAGTTTTTTGCCGTAATTTAATACTAGATACGATCTTAGTGAAAAAGTTAACTTATCATAGTGAAAAACTGGTTCGGTCTTAGAATTAGAATGTAAGGATTGGAATGGGAAAAAATAAAAAGAAAAACTATCATCTATTCCCAATTTTTTTGCTAGCACTGACCTATGAACTGGCTTATCTCAGATAATTTTGCAAAAATATACCATGTATTTTTAGTGTGGTATGGTTTATGATTGTGATTCACTATCCGATCGAAAGCAACATCAGAAATTTCACAGTCGTTTCCTATCAACGAAATGGTTTCGTGTGCAGACCGCACAACTAGATATTTGGAAACAGTCAGTATAATTTTCCTTTCTGCAAGATTTGTTTATCATGTTTGAATTCAAAACTTGAAATCTTGATGTGTTCGCAGTTTCAGTTTAATTTCTATATAGATGACCTTGTGGTTGTAAAAAAATTTTGTTTAAACGGCACTTTAAGTTATTGAGATACAAATTTATGAATTTCAGAATACTTTTCTTTTTTCAGAGCTGCTTTTTGTATTGTTGAACAATTCAAAGGCAATTATAGTTATATATTCTGCATTACACAAACATCAAAATGTACCCTGAAGACACGTGTTGATAAGGTTTAGCTTCTACATTGATAATTTTTTTTTCGGTATTTTAAAATGGCAAATCTCTTTATGGAACATATATTTGATGGCATTTTAATACAGATTAGATGTTCTTAAGTGATTAAATCCATATAAATTCAGAGATTTGTTTCATTCTTCTACGTTTTTTTTTTCTGTTGCATTTCTATACTTCAATTTTGAGTATGTTTTTTGGGTAGAGATTTGTTTCATCCCTACATTTCAATTTGGAATATATTTTTGAGATTTAAAAATATTTTCATGATATTTATTAAATTGAATAACATGCACTTTTGATAATTATTTTCTACTTGTCATGACATTATTCAGGTTATCATGGAATGCATTAATAAGGAATTAGGTTATACACCAGATTTGGCACAAGTTTGGACGTCAGATGGTAGAAGGCAAGCTTGGGTATATATTACAGCTTCAGATACATATTACTTTATTGGTGCTATAGCATTGGTTGAAACGGTAACCAAGGAACAGCTATACTATGAAGAAGTATAGCTTTCTCATATTTTCAATTAATTCTGATTAGATTTAACTGCTTTAAGAAAAAGCTTAAACGATCAACAACTTGCTTTCAACATTTGGAAACGGGATATTCTTTTTTTTTGGAAACGGGATATCTTTTTTGTTTTTAGAAAAAAAAACCTGGAATTTAAGCTATGCTTAATTCGGCACTTTTATAATTTTTGTAGCAAATCATAATTTTCATTTAATTTCAAGGAAAACTCGGGAAGCATTGATATAATTCCAAAAAATTGCAATGTATATATGGGTGTTAATCGAATTTGGGTACATCAAACATTACGACGGAAAGGTATTGCAGTACTTTTGCTCGATCATGCACGATCTCATTTCGTCAGTTCCAATTTTGTGCCACGTGAATTGATTGCATTTAGTAGTCCAACCGATAGTGGTTTAGCATTTGCTAAAAGTTACATTCCTGGAGGAAAGGTGCTTCTTTATGGTTTGATTCCTGAGATTTGTCATTGATCAGTCGATGATTTTTTTTTATTATAATTGATCAGTTCCCAGTTTCCTCCTAACACGATTTTATTGATTAAATGGTATAAGATTAAATCCATGCAAATCAAATAAAGCATCTGCAACAAAATAACCGAACATTGGGCTGGTATTTATCAAAACGTCATGACTGTAAAATAGTGAAAAGTAAAATTATAATATCAAATAAATATTGAGAGTTGCCATGCATAGAATATTTAATCCATGCGATTGAATCATTTGATTTTTGATTAACTGGATATGCATGGCAGCTTTCAGTGATATATTGATATATTTTCCAGATTTTGAATGTTTTTTTTCGCTATTAATTGAATTAATAGGTTATATCGAAATTGAAGATATCTTGATATCCAGAAAACATCTATTTTTCTTTTTTCTAGCATTTGATAGAAAAAACCTACCAAACTTTTTTTGATACCAGAATTTGATTTTATATTAATATTGCATTAAATGATTTTCTTTATCATTTTGAAATTGTAATTAGATGGATGAAAAATATTTATTAGCAGTATCTATTAAAATAATATCATGTGGTTAATTAATAGATTTCAGAATTATAGCTCATATTTTTCCTGAAAATATTCTACTGTCTTTATCATTTACAATAAATCAATGAATTCGAATTTTAAAATAAATATAGAATGAAAGAACAAAGAATTATATTGCAGTTTAACAATATGTTTGCTGTGAATAGTGAGAGAAAAATAATATAAACAAAGTAAACATATTAATACTTAGGTTAGTATTCGAACAAAATGATTGATTTTTCAGGACTTTTTTTTTAGTAACCAAGACAGAAAATTGTATAACAATTACTTTATTAGCAAAATATTATAAGATTATAACAATCGGAAAATATCAAGATAAAGTAAAAAGCAGAAATGATATATTATTGAATAAAGAATTGAAAAAATTGATAAATTATTCATAAGATTAATAAATTAACCAAATAATTTCAAATATGCTAAAAAAGAAATAGTAGTATGGATGGACGACATCCACCGAAATATTATTGGTACTTTTATTTCAGTATTACTTGTCTTTATATCCTGGGTATTGTTACTATTTACAGGTATTTTTTTATTCCTATTATTATTTTTTTACACTTTTATCATACATCTTTGTTGTTAGCATATTGATAATTATATGATATTAGGAAATAATTTGTTTTACAAGTCAATAGTTTAGTAATTAATAATAAATCGAACATCTAGTATTTTATCAGGGGCATCACTTGATTTATAGTTGAATACTTAATTTTTTTGGTGAAAATTTCAATTTTGTATCCAAATAGTACTGATTTTTTTCTTTAATTTATTGTTTTGTTTTTATTTTTCTTTTTCTTGTTTACTATTGATAATATCAGTTGTTTAAATTAATATTTTATTCGAAAAAAAAATAAGTAAATAAAGAACAAAAAAATATATAATTAATCTTTTAAAATATCATTTTACTATTTTTTTAATATTACTTTTAATTTCTTGTTTTTTTTTTTTATAATGATAAGAGAAAGATTGGGCATATATATTTTTTTAGTTTATCATATCTTCAATTTGATAATCCATTTGTAGTCTTTGTTACAATTCAATTTCTTATTTTTTTTAAATAGCAGAAGAATCAATGTAATAAATTTTTAATTTATCAGATCATTAATTTAAATAATGCATTCATTATAGTATGACTTTTCATTCTAATGTATTATTTTAAAATTTTTGTTGAAAAATTTAAGCTTTAAAGGAAGAAAATGAAAAATAATTTGAAAAAAAATATTATTATAAAATATATAGGATTTTTCCTGAAATTATTTGATGTATTAGTAGGTGGAATCACATTTTCCGTAATTTCTTGACGCATTTGATCAGGATGAATTATAAAAGTATCATCTAATTGCTTTGTAATTTCTTCATTAGTCTCATAGAAATTTTGAATATTTTGATTGGAAATATGTTTCGTTGCTGTATAAATAGTAGTTGACAATTGCTGGTATTCATTATCAGATATTGATAACGGTGACGATGATGATAATGATGGTGATAATGTTGATTTAATTGGTTCTTGTAATGATAACTTTAGCATGTCTTTATAATCAGAATTTCCTATTTCTAATGGGATCAAATCTGAAAATAATTGAAGAATTTTAAAAAAAAAATTGAACGAAAAAGAAAAAAAATTCAAGAATTTAATCGATAGAAATATTTGATAATTGCTAATCTAAATATAAATTAGATATTATATTTTTCGATCAATTGAATTCTGCATTCGCAAATATTTTTTAATAGTAAAAAAAATTCATTTTTATTGGAATTTTCCTTCTTTTTGAAATTTCTTGAAATTATCCAAAAAACTAGTAATTTTTCTTTTATTAAACGGTAAATTTTAATAGTTTATAATTTCATATATACATTGCAAATAAGGAAATAAAAGAAAAATGGAAAATCAGATTTTAAAATATAAAATTTAATTCAGCACATCCGAAAGAACATATAAACTACAAAGCGAAAAAAAATATTTCATCCTATTTCGTCGGATAATTTTAAGCATTCAATTTATATTTGCTGCAAAAAAAGAAAAAAAAATATGATTTTATACTTATCGATATCTCATGAGAAAAAAATAATAATTTACGATACATATAAAAATCCTTTAAATTAATTTGATATAAAAATAAAACAAAAATATATTTAACCTCATCCAATTGTTACTAAAGTATTTAAGAAAATTTAAAATTTTTTATTTGAAAAAAAAAATTCAATTTCATAATATGAAATATTGGAGTTGTTCTGATTAATTAATAAATTTAATATTTATTTGTTTTTATTTTTTTTCCATTCCAATCATTTGATACTTAATTGTTAATATGTTTAATCAGTTTAATTATTTATTGCTTATATATTATTAGTAAATTAGTTTGTTTATAGTTTATTTTTATTTACCAACCTTTCGACAATGTATCATCAACGACTACATTCGCATGATCATGATCATCCAAATGTAATAAATCAAATGTGAAATTAGGTTCATTTTCACTAGCATAATCGTAATCAATCAATGGATTATAATCGATCAGAGATGCATTTATAAGTGGTAGATTACCTTAAATTTTATTTATTTATTTTAATAAAATATTTTAAAATGTTCAAAAACTTCATTAAAAATACTACCAAATAAATAAATAAATTATAAATAAATTGGAAATTCTAATTATAAGTTAATATAAACAATTATATTAATTATTACCTTGTAATGGAATACGTCGATCACGTAATTGATTGCAAAAATTTTGCGAACATATGCAGTGCTTTCCTCGTCCATCATTTTCCATCCAACATTTTGCGTCATTAATTTCATTTTGCTTACGATAATGTTTTGGAAGATTTAACAAGCAAAATGCTGTTGTTAAAAACATATCTTCACCTTCATCTTAAAAAAAATTAAATTTCGTAGTTTTCCAAAAGTCATAAAAAATTTTTTAGGAATTTTGAAATGAAAAAAGTTTTAAGTAAAAAAATTTCATAGCTCTTTAAAAAAAAAAATGAAATAGAAAAATTCCTACTCTTCAAAGAATCGAAAATTATTTTTTAAAAATATTTTAAAATTACAATTTAAAAAAATCTGAGATAATTAGTTTAATTAAATTATTATTGCAGCAGATTACATTTTATCATTCCGGCAACACTTTTTTTTCTTATTTTGTCATTCCGACATTCCGATTTATCATATCCACTTTTTTTTCATCGGGTATTATTTAAATAATTAAGCAAATAAGTAAAGGCAGAATTAATCAATTTGAATATAAAAAGACTGTATCAATTTAATGATTAAAATTTACATAATAACGCTTTTTATTCCTTGATCAGATTACATAAATAATCGGTAAATAAATGAATAAACAAGTAAACTGAAATTAAGTTATTTCAGTTATAAAGATTTGGAAAAATAATCATAATTTATATAATAAACATCGTTTTGTCCTTTAATTTGATTATCTAAATAAAAAGTAAACAAATATATGATTTTAAATGTAAACAAATGGAACGATAATTTGATGGTCAAAACTTACATAATAAACATGCTTCACCCGTACAATTTTTTGATTTCACGCATTTCTCATTTGATGGCTCCATATCAAAGCAATCATAACATAATAGTGATTGTGAATAGCGATTTAATAATAATAATAAAATAATGAGTGCAAATTGTTTCATATTAATTTATAAATATTAATATCACACCTTCTCTTCCTTCTTCTGTAAATTTTTCATTTTTCTTTCTTTAAATTCAGGTTATTAGCAAATTAATTAATTAATTAATGCGTGCCAATAAATTATAAATCAAAAAAATATACATCTAATCTATGAGTATATTATTTTTATATTATTCGTTTTGCTTACTTATTATTATTTGTTTTTTTTCATTTGCATAGCATTTATTTTAGTTGTTATTTCTGAATTTAATTTCTTAAAAAGGAAATAATTTAAAGTAAAAACAGAAGTGGAGGGAACAGAATTTAATAAATTAAGAATTTAAATGCATCGTATTTTAATTTATGTAATTTAATTTGTAATTTAATTTCATGATTTAAAATAAAAGAAATCAATTAATAGCATAAGTTGTATGTACAATGATTCATTATTTATTTATTTTTTATTTTTTCAGTTCGTTCTCATCTTTCTATTGTTTTATTAATTTCAACAAATATTATGAATCATATTGAATATTTTATTTTTGGAAAATTTTAAAATTTATTGAAAAAAATTTTTAATAAAATTCGTAATAATTTTGCTCTGAAAAGAATAAAAAAGAGTTCATAACAAAGAGCATATACATATATCCATGCAAAATCAAACATATCTAATTTATTTTTTGTATTGTTTGTTTTGAAAAGAAATTATATTACTAAATTGAAAATATAAAATTGAAATTCGAAGAAAAAATTTGAAATATTTGCAATTGAAATTTGCGAAAAAATGAAATATCGAATTCGTTAAATTTAATTGAACTGTTATAAATTGATTAGAACAAGAAATTACATTCAAGTTTTGTAATTTATTAAATCTCTCTTATTTCTTCAATATTTTTATTAAAAAAAATTTATGAAAAATAAAAATTAAAAAAAAACTTGTCAATACCAATCTTGTGCTCTATTTTTACATTTTCTTTTTTTAAAGAAAATTTAGGAAACACGAAGTTGCGTTAAATCGAAATCAAAAAAAAAAATTAAAACTTCCTAAAAAATGAAATATCACATTTGCTTTAACTGAATTGTTAGAAATTACAAATAAAATGTAACCGAGTTTATAATTTGTTAAATCTCTTTTTTTCTCTCCTTCTCTTTCTCATTTTCTCTTAAAAAAAAAAATTTATAAAAAAAAAAATAAAATTAAAATATCACATGAGATTTCTAGAAATCGAAATATATTATTTTGCATGGATGAATGAAAATAAAAATCAGAAAATTTCAAATATTTTATTTGCAATCATTAATTGACAAGAAAAGGGAAGAAAAAAATGGTAGAAAAACAATAAAGAAATGATTAATTTGATAAGCATTAGAAAGTTATGAATTTTTCCTTTTCATTTTTTAATTTTGAAATGTCTTTTCTTTTTAGCAAGACGAAATTATCAATAAATCATTCGATTAGTCTAAGAGAAGTTTGAATAATGATTTATTATAAAAAATTGTTGGAAAAGAAATTGAAATATTCAAAATAAAATGGCAATTAAGACATAGAAAATATTAGAATTCAAAAGTAAGTGGAAAATAAAATGATAAAAATGTATAAACAAATTAATAAAAGCAATAATTAGAAGAGAGTAATTAGATTTAATAAATACTATGGAAGTTATTGAAATTGTCTGGACAGAAACTGAAATTTTTGAAAGAAATAGATTGTGAATTAATAAATAGACTAGTAAAAAATAAACGTTATCAGTTACTGATCAAATTAATGCAGAAATAGAAATAAGTTTTATCACTTAACTAATTTATTAAACGTGAAAATAAAAATAAGCATTGTCATTTAATTGATTTATTAAAGATAAGATAGAAATAAGCGTAGTCATCTAATTAAACTAAACAAACATGATTAACTGATTAAATAAACATGGAATAAAAATAAGCTTAATCATCTAAATGATTAAATAAAGATTAAAAGAAATGAAAATAAAAATAAGTCTTATCATCTAATTGATTAAATAAGACATGGGAAATGAAGTAGATGCTGTCATTAAAATTAAAAATTTTAATAAATAAACAAACGCAGAAACTTGCAAGATTCATTTTTCATCGATGTTAAAATTGTATGACGAAATACGAGAATAATCAATAATTCTTGAATCTCAATTTATTTCACAATCAAAGCATTCAAGAAAACAACTATTTCGTCTAGCAAATAATACTGAAATTGAACATAAAAAATGAAATTGAAATAATAATTACAAATTTATAACGGCAGATTTTAAAAATTAATCAATGATTACTAAATTTGTAGAATTAATTATGAAAATTAATTGATAATCATTAAATTTGTAGGAATGAGTTCTGAAAATTAATTAATCATTACCAAATGCATAAAAATAAATTTTTAAAAACTATTGATTAATAGTGAAAATAATCTCATCAAAAATGAAGTTGAAATAATAATTTTCAAATTTGTAGGGAAATTTTTTGCGAAAATTGATTAATAAATTAATTAAATTGACGAAAAATAGTTTCTGCAATTAAATTTTGCATGCATAATAAATGATGATAAATGAATTTAATCAAATGCTGAATGATTTATTGTTAACATTTGTTGATAATATTATTACACAAATGATTACGATATTATAATAAAATATAAATGATGTTTTCATTTTGTAAGTAGTAATAATAATTAAATAAAATGAAAATAAACAGTTGAAAATTTTAAATTTCAATCAAATTTAACATTATGGCAAATATTATATATATTGCTGTTTTCATTTTTGTTCTAAATTTTTAAGCTTGCCAAGTTGGAATGATTGTTCTTCGATTTTTGCTTTTTATTTTTAAGCTTATCAAATTTGACAAACTTACCTTTTTTTGTCAAACTGAAGAAAGAAATGTTTAAAAGAAGTAATATATATAATATCTGCCATAATGTTTGTGTTCTAAATCATAAATCAAATTATTTTTATCTATGAATCATAAGCAAGTATGGTAGAATGAAAAATAGGAAAATGATAACGAATTAAGTGAAATAATAGGCAAAAATAATCGTCAGAGAAAAAAGGAAAAAAAAATTTATTAAAAAAGAGTAAAACCTGTTGATTAAAAATAATGAAATATTATTAAATTAATGATTAATTTTGATGAATATTTATTGATTAGATTAAAATTAATTTTAATCATACGTAGATAAGGTATTGGAAAGAATAAGTTGTCATTAAACTGGAAATTGATTTTATGCCAAAATTGAAATTTGATATTAATGGTACTTATTCAATTAAAAACTAATTCTAACTGGAATATTAATTAAATTATGATAAATTTTGATAAATACATGTTAATTCAATAAAAAATTGATTTTAATGATATATAAAGAATTGGAAAAATAATTTTAATGATAATAGTTATTAAAAATAGAAAGAGATTTTAAATACATATTAAACGGAAAAAAAATTTAATAAATATTATTGACATTAAATAATATTTATTAAATTAGAAGTGATATTGACGATATTTATTAAATTTGAAAATTAATTTTAACAATACTTAAAAAAAAATTATAATAATAAAAATAAAATGAAAAAGAATTCCAGCGTTATCCATTAAAATTGTAAAATAAATTTGATATGCTATTTGCAATCAAATAAATCTATCATCAATTTTTAAATTCAGTAAATTGCTAAAAGATAAAATTGATAATATTTCAAGCCATAACGATATTTGATAAATTTTTTAAAATAAAAAATTTAATAAAAACAAGTAGCAAATCATTTATTTATTGTCAAAATTTTTTTGATATATTAGAGAAAAAGAGAGTTTATTTCACGCATTTCAAGTAAAAAAAATTAAATTTGAACCAAAATTGAAAGTTTCACTCCTTTCTTTTTGCTTTGTAAAATAAATTTTCTTAATTAAAAACGTAAACGAATTGCAGATGAAATTAAATAAGCTAAAAATAATGATTAAGACTAATAAAAAATTAAGATAAAATTTAAATGATATTGAATAAGTTAAAAAAATAATAAGTCAAATAAGGTCAAATAAAATGGGGTCAAGATGTATAAGAAAAAGTCAATCACAAAAGATTGAATGAATGAATGAATGAGTGAATGAATTAATGGATGAATTAATCGTCTAAATTTTAATTTCTCTCTCTTTCTTCTTTCTCCCTCTCACTTCTTTTTCTCTCTTTATCTCTCTTGCGTTTATTTTATTTATTTTTGATGGCAAAAATTTTTCCAATTTTCTTTCTTTATTGAAGTTTAAAGGATATTTTTTTTGAATTTAATTATATTAGAGCACAAAGCAACTAGTTTTAAAAAATTCGAGGAAAAAAAACTGATACGCCAATTGCGAGTTTTTGAATAGCTTTAAATGAATTTAGCAATAGAATTTGGGATAAAGAGAAGAAAGAAATTTAAAAATAACATAGAATTTGATGAATTTTGAAAAATACAATTTTATTTTAGAATACGTCAAAAATTATAAGTTTAAAATGACAAAATTAACGACCGCAATTATAAAATTTCAAATAGATTGTAATAAAATTGAAGATGAAAATAAAACTTTCAATTTTTCCAATAAAAAAATTACACCAATTGTGACATTTAAGTGTGAAAAAGTTAAACTAATACTCGGGAGCAAATGGAAATTTTAAATAATTCATTTCTTATTCAATTATGTTGATATATCGATTTCCTACTCAATTATAGTGATATATTGATTTCTTATTTGATTATATTAATACATCGATTTCTTGTTCGATTATATTTGTATATAAATTTTTTGTTCATTTATAATGACATATTGATTTCTTGTTTAATTACAGTGATATAGTAATTTCTTATTCAATTATAGTTATATATATATTTTTTTTTGAATAAAAATTGACTATCCTTAAAAAGAATCTAACATTTTTCATTCCTTGATTATATGATTTAGAGTTAGCTCATTTATCAGTCTGAATATATTATCAAAAAAACTTGAATATTACCCAAAACTGATGCGACATATTTTTTTCCTTTCCATATTGTCATGCTAAAATTTAATTTAAAAATTCAATTTAAGGTTCAATTAAAATCTATTTATTCGAACAAATATTTGCCAGCAAATTTTAATCAAATATCTTTGCTTATCTTAAAAATATCTAAATACTGACATTTTACAATTAATAATCATTACAATTACTTGATAGTTATCTCTCAACTATCATATTTTACTGATAATAAAGACATCTTAATTGCAGCAATAAATTTTATTTCAAATCTTAGACATTAAATAAATTCTTAGCAAGAATGAAAATTTTTCAAATTAAACAATTATCATAGATTGATTAGTTAACATAGGAAAATGAGGAGTTTAAATTAATCAAATTGATATGAACAATTCGGATGAATATTATAGACAATCAAAATTTTGTTGAATTTAAATTTAAGTTCTAAGTTCGATCAAACAAAAATCATTGAATTTCAACTTTCAAATGCCAAATTCGATTATAAAAAAAAGTATGTTTGAATTAAGGATTTGAATTGATCAAAGTGATGTAAATGATATAAATTGACCAAAGTAATACGAAAAATATGGAAAATTATTGAATTACAAATTTCAAATACTAAATTCGATTATAAAGAAGAAAAAGTATGTTTGAATAGAGAATTTGAATTAATCAAAGTGATATAAATACATGGATTAATCAAAGTTATATAAAATATGTAAGTTAATCAATGTGTTATAAATCATAAAAGCATAAAGAATAAAAAGTAGTATATTTCGTCTATTTTTCTATAATAATCTAAAAATGAACATTATTACATACAATTCTCTACGGAACACACTCTGAAATGACTTACCATTCATTCAATAAACAAACCAGAAAAAACAGAAAAATGAAGAAAATTGTTAGAATTAAAAAAAAATAAGAGAGGTTGTTGTTGCTAAGGCTATATAAATCGATTATTGTCATAAAAGTGAACTTTATGCATATATATCTTTTCTTCTTCTCTTTGCACATATCTCCTCTTTCTCTTTCTCTTTCTCTTTTTGAACATATGCTTTTATATGCCAAAAAGGTCAAGTTGTTTACATATAATAATTTCTGAAAATAAATAAATTCTAATTATTGATTGGTATTGGCTACTGAAAAATTAGAAAAATTTGAATTAAAAAAATTAATCTTTAAGCTGTTTTAAAAATTAAATAAACTTTAATTATAAATGCTTATAGGCTTTTAAAATTGACAGATTCAAATTATAAAATAATTATAATAATTAAAGAATTTGACTCCAAAAGATCTTAAAATATCACCATTTAAAGAACATGGATTTTAAAGGAGATAATTAAATTGATATCGAATAATTCGATTAATAATAATTATTATTAATTATCATTTCCAAATATTTGCTATTTAGATGAATTAATCATAATGATGACGATTGATAATGATAATTTCTAAAAATTTTTTCACAATGATTTTTTAGAAAACGACTGAAAAATATTATACAGAAAAACTATGTTATATTAAAGAACAATGATGTTCATAATTACAATGATAATAATGATGATGATAATGATGGTGATGATGGTGATGATAATTTTTGCAATTTTATTAAAGTTTGAAAAAAATAACGACAATTTTTTATAACTTCATTTGAAATATTTATATATCCTTCTAGCGATTAGAAATTAGGCAAAAAAAATTTTCATAGTAAAAAAAAATTATTTTGAATTATGTATTTGACTTGAAACATTTATTTTAAATGACATTTATATGTTAGAAATTAATACCATAAGTTTATTATTAATTCATAAGTTTAAAAATAGGAATTGTAGAAATTGTTGAGGATAAAATTTAAAGATACTATTAAAAAAGCCAAAAAATTATTGAAAACAATTCAATAATTAAGAAAAATATTTTGCAACAATTAATCAAGCTTGCTTTTTAGGTTATATGTTCCGGATAATAAAAGTAATTTTGATGATAGCATCGCTCGGAAATGTTAATGATTTGTAAAACAGTTAACATTATCGTATCATGATAAGTTTATTTTAAAATAATTGAAATGTTTGTTTGATCGTAAAACAATTCAAGGTCAATTTGACTAAGTGAAAATTAAAGATTAATTTAATGATAAAAAAATAGTTTTCTGATAGAAAGGTTCAAGGTTAACTTTTTTACGTCAAAATTAAACGTTAATTTGATAGCCTAAAATTACTTTAGAAGGTTAATTTAATGATCCAAATTTTCAAGCGTTAGTTTCACAGTGTAAAGATTTAATTATCAATTTGATAATATTGATAATCATAAGATAAGCAGTATCAAATTTTTAATGGAATTTTTTTCTTTGAAACAACGGAGAAATCAAAATATATGATAAGTTAAAATAATTTATCATTTCTTTTCTTCCTCCTTTTCCTTTAATTTTTTTTTTCCGAACAAATAGAACAAAAACAATTTGTCATAAAATAAACATTTGAAAAATTAAATTGATTTAGAAAAAATTTTATTCGATTTCGGTTTCTTTCATTTTTTTTTTTTTTTTTTATATTTCATACAAAAATTATTTGTTAACATAATAAACTATAAACAATATGTTTATTACAATGATTAATAATCGTTGTTATATCATCATGACATCGACAAGTAATAATATTACTAGTGTAACAATATAAATAATTGTTGCTTATCATCATATTATTATTGTTAATGTTTTTATTATTTTTATTGCTTCAGCAATAACAATAATAATAGCCAAAATAATTAATTATTATACATATTTCATAAGTATATAATGTGCAAGATATTCAATGAATTGATATTATTATTACTAATATTATTATTATTATCACTATTATTATTTTATTATTATTATATTTATCATTATTATTTATTATTATCATCGTATTAGTAATGGAACAACATTTACAATAATTATCAAATTTCTTCCCTAAAAAATAAGTTAATAACATTTAATTTATAGTACTTAATTTATTTATATACTTTTACTTAATTCCTATTATTCAATTTATATTCTTTTGCTTAATAAAAATTTCTACAATGCACATAATATCATATCATATATCACATATCCTATCATGCTACCATGATTTTATATTTGCATATTATATTATTTCATTCGTTCATATATTTATTTACTAAACTATTGCTGCATCATCATTTTGCACATTTCATGAGTTAAAGAAAAATAATTTAAAAAAAATGAATGGAAGAAATGGAGCAATAAATCTTTCATTTCACTTGAATAATGTTTTAAAGTGGAGGGTATACTATAAACAATATATTAATTAATTTATATGATATAAAAAAACAAATAATTCATTGGTATAAAAAATTGATGATAACTAATTGGTATAAGAGAAGAATAAATAATTAATTGGTTAAAAAAAATAATAAATGACTAGTTAGTCATTTATTTATTTATAAAAGATATTTTTCAATTTATCTTCTTATTAAAATTTACATCAACGATTAATTGTTTAATTAAACAATATTATGTATAATTTGCATCTTTAAAATTTATTCATAAATATGTTAGCACATAAAGCAATAATATCTATTACTGATATGTAATAATAATTACAATAATAATAATGTTGTTAATATTAATAATACAATGTATTGAAACATTGATATACATGATAATTATACTGATAACTGATATCATTGTTATATACATTAATGATATTCATGATATTCATCCATGTATATAATAATTGCACCAACAGTGTATAATAATAATTATTATTATCAACAGTAATAATTATGATAATACTAAAAATAATAATAATAACAATGATAACAACGAAAATAACAGCATAATTATAATAACAATGGTAGTAGTAATAATGGTGATGGTGATGATGATGAGAATAATGATATTAACAATAATAATAACAACGGAAATAATAGTGATAATAATAACAGTAGTGATGGTGATAATAATAATGACAATAATAATAACGAAAACAATAATAATAATTAAAAATAATAACAATAATATTATCAAAATGATGATAATTATGATAATAATAATAATAAAAATAGCAAGTATTAATAGTAATAGCAATATTAACATGCTTCATTTGTTATTTTATTAATTTATCCATCTGAGCATTTCTTTTCAATCATATATATCTGATCAAAATAATTAATTTATTTTTAGTCTAAAAATATTCAATGAGAAATGTAAAATAGTAAATTTTAGCAATTTTCAAATTGAAATCTAACTAAGAAATAAACATAATTTTTTTTTCCTTAAAGACAAAAATTAATTCAATGCCAAAATTAGTTGAAATAATAATTTCGTTTTTTTAATTAACTCTTCTTTTACAATTATTACTGCTATCATTATTTCTCTACTCTTATCGTTTTCTGTCTTACTTTTAATCTTTTCTCTCTTGCTCAAGTTTCGCCTATTTTTAAAAAAAAATTTAAATTTTTTGTACAATCGTAGTAAAATAATGACATTTGCCAGTAATATAACAAAAATAATTTATTAATGCTCGAATTATTGTAAACTTTTTTTTGTAAAATTTTTCTTAGTTCTTTAAATGAAATTGAACAAATAAACGGACGAAAGAAATAATTAAAATAAGAATTTAAAATGGAAAAAAATGTAACTCATAAAAATGAATCAGCAATATTATTCAATCAAATATATCCAATCAATCCATCAATAACTAATCAACCAGTCAATTAATACTATCACTAATAAATTTCCATCAATAAATTTTCGTATTTTTATTTTAATCTCATTCTTTTTTTAAAAAAAAGAAAAGAAACTTTTTTTTTATTTAATATTTAATGTTATTATAAAAATATTTCATGTTTATTGAAAAATACAAGAATCTTTAATAATTTCCATGAAATAATTAAATTTACAAAAATAAAACTTTTTTCTTATCAATTTGTTAATTCAAATTAACAAATAAATAAATACTTTATCAATTATTCTTTATATATTACTGTGAATAATAAGAGTTCTATGTTTACGACGAATAAATATTAATCAGAAAACAATATAAATACTATGTATCTATTAAGTTAATATCGAATAAGTAAGTCGAATTAGGTGATAAAATTATTAAAATAATAAAATCATCTTGATAAAAAATACTAAATAGCAATAATTAATTTAGATTCTATTTGTTAAGTAATGAAATCGCATATAATAATGTCAATAATAGCATTATTATTGTTAAAGTATATATCAAATTAATCGAATATTTTAAAAATTAATTAATTTATTAAAATTGAATTATTGAAAGGTGGAATTTCCATGCAGACATTTCATTTCGAGATTTAATATTTTAATCAAATACACCTGAAATATTTTGTTACTTCTTCCTTCATTACACTTAAATAACGATTTGTCTGGAGAAAAAAATTAATACATTCAAGTTCTAGATTTATTATTATTAAATCGATTATTGATTGATATATGCAAATAGTAGCTTACTCGAGACTTTCAATAAATTTACACAAAATTTTATTCATTTTTTTCAAACGTAATACAATATCATCAAAATATGAAGTAAATTAAAATTATTTTAAAATAATTAATCATTTCAATTTTATATATTTCAATTTGTTATTGTTTTTACGTATTTTGATTTCTTGGGAATTTTTTAATCAGAAATTGATAAAATGATTTTTCAGGAATTGAAAAAATAAAACTGATTGTGTCAATGTAATTTTATCAAATGAAAAATGACTTCTTTAAAACATAAGTTAATTGAAATTTTATTCATAAACATGCAATACGCAATCATTTCATTTCATTCTCGAATAAATTTGTTTCATTTTCATTTATTTTGAAATATTAAAGAAATAGCCAATTTTAATTTCAATTTCCTAAATTTTATAGAATGGCATATTGGATTATTGTATTTTAACAACTTAATTTCTTACTTTAAACGACGAAAAATTGCGCATACTTAATTAGATAGCACTTATTTCACGTTATTTATAAATAATGCTTTGCATCATATTGCTTTCGATATCAATATTGATAATTAACAGTTTGATGACTGATAATTAGAATTGATTTCAATAAGTGGTAACCATTATAAATTTGATATAATCTTCTATTTTGATAATTTTGATGCATCACATTGTTTGAATTATTAGCACTAGCAATGTTAATGACAAGTATGCAATTGTTAGTACTGATAATATTATAACAATTACGCCTGTAACTGATAATTGCAATTAATCACCAGTAAATAGTAGCAATGATAATTTTGATAATTATGCATTATATTAACTTGGATACTAACATTGGTGATTGTCGATTATCAGTATACGAATTTTTAACATAACATCAACATAACCAAGATATTGATAATTGACAATATTATTAATACGATCGTCGTTAATTAGAATTGGCATTAACAATAATAACTTGATCGATAACAATTATTGATAAAATTATAATAATCGATAATTCTGCAAAAAACTCTTGCTTTTTTGATTAAAATGTCTTAATTTTGACCAATAAAATTCTTTCGATAAAATTTAATGATTCTTTTTTTATTTTTCACAAAAAAAATCAAAAATCATTTAAAAAAAAACTTATTTAATTATTACAACACTTCAAAAATTTATAGATATATTGATAAATGATATTTTTAAACATCCTTATTTTTATAAACACATCATATGAGTATGAAGTGTTTTTTTAAATATATCATAATCCAGTATAAATGATAATTTTAATCTTGACAGACAAAAGATGATAAATAATTTTTTATTCATAAAATTCTATTTTTTTTTTAATTTTTTATTTCACACAATTTTATTGAATAAAATAATTGCGAAATATTTTTTGGAAATTTATTTTTTCCAAAAAAAACGAAAGAATTTATTTTTCTATCGTAATATCATGCATTGTTCAAATATATTTTCTTCGAAGGGAAATAAATCCTTTTATATGAAATTAACAGAAATAAATTTAAAAAAACTTTTAACTTAACAATCGAGGATATTGCAATAAATATTTATAATTATCAATAATTTTATCAATAATTTTTTATCGTTTACTATTTAAAGAAGGTTTTCAATTTTAATTAGTAAAAAAAATTTCACTAATTATTTTTCACATATTAAAATATGTGACATATATACATGTATCGTTTACTTATATATTCTATGAAATAAATTGTTGCTTACTTTTTTTCGTCATTTAATAATTACTTAATTTCATCAGTAATGAATTATCACTGCTAATTATCCTAATAAATACGAATATTATCATAATAAAATTTTTGAAATTAAAATTGAACATTATTCGGGCAAAAAAAAAAAGATTATCATAAATAAAATTAAATTTTAAAAAAAATTGGTTTTTAGCACAAAAAAATGGAAGATAAAACTTTTCAATTGTATCGTTACATTATTTAATTTTATTGATAATAAATTTTTTTTAATAAATAAATCATTTAACGGTACTGGTAAGAAAGTGCTGCTAACAGTTTATCAATAGATTTATTTACATTTATTTATTATATTCACTGATACAATATAAAAAAAATTTGAATAATTTTTCGACAATGCTGATGCTAATTAATAATTTTATTACAATAAAAATTATCTAAATAACCAGTTTAACCTTAAGCAATTTATTTTATTAAATTTATATTACATCATCATATAACTTTTTATTGTTTTATTGTATACGAACAAATAGCATATTTGATTCTATCGGTTTATCATATCAAAAGTATTTCTTAGATTATTGCATAAATATGCATTCTTGTTGTTATCTTTGAAATTAATCACATTGAATCTAATGAATATTGAAATTACTAGCAAATGATTAATTTGAAAATAATAATTAACAAATAATAATCTAAAATTTTTATGGTAGTAATCAAATAAATGTTTGATTCTTAACGAAAATTTTTTCTAAAACATATTAATGAAATATACTTTTATTTGTTATAATTGATAACTGAAAAAATTTTTTTTGATACTTGATTCTCTGTAATGATATATCAATTTCTTTTAATTGTTAAATCAATAACCGCAGTAATCCTGACAATTTTAAAATTTGTCAAAATTTTAAATTTATTAACCTATTACAAGTTCACACTATCTAATAGTAGTAATAATATTAATGATAACGAATCAGATATCATCAGCTGTATAATAAGTACCGTCATTTTAAAACTTGTCAAAATTTGAAATTTCATAATTTATCATAAGTTCATATTATTTAACAACAATAATAATATAACGAATTTGTCATTATAATAAATATTTTAATTTTGAAACTTGTCAAAATTTGAAATTTTTAATTTATCACAAGTTCATATTATTCGTTTGCCTTTTAACAATTTTATTTTCAAAAAATGAATGCTAAATTTTTTTTATTGATTTTT